>JAWRVF010000961.1:0-130519 GCA_036785485.1 Physcomitrellopsis africana | reverse complement strand
TAAATAGAAACAAGAATGAAGCCTTCTTCAGTCTTGTCAACTCCTTTCTTGCTTCTAGTCTAATTCAAGAATTTCATGTATTTTCTAGTCTTTAGCAATAGCTACTCCAATTTCTTCTTGAATATACATACTTCTTTATCTCTATCTTGTTATTTTCTTTTGACATAGTTTTTTATTAACCTACACATCTGTTTTAATTTGTGTCCTTGATAGTAATTGAAATGTTGTTCATGACTACAGATGTTATTTAGTTGGAATCTAATCTTAAAGAATTTTCATATATAAGTCTCTATTCTTATGAGCATTTTGCGACAATATGAAGAATTGTCTCTGTGATATTCTTTCACATTCTAATCACCTTTAAAAATTCATAGAAGATTAGAAGAAAGAAGATCTATCATATCAATCTAAAACTAACTTCTTTCTTGATACTTATCAAAAATATAAATATTTGCAATATCTACTAGGCTCCTTGAAATGTCTTTCATAAAAATCTATAGGATCTAATTGTGCATAAGAAAGCCAACACTTTCTACTAAATGCTTAATGGAAGAAGAAATATAAATAAACATTCTTTCTACACCTGCATCATTTAGGTTATTGATATATCTTGGTGCTACTTCCAATATATAAAATCCAACTCTAGGTTATAATTGATGGTCTAAATTTTGAGCTTTAGATATGCACAGCTTATGTTCTTGTAACAAAATAATGTCACATTTGAGTTGAATATTTTGTATGTAGCTTCTTAATTTAAGAATTTTTAGTGGGCCGTTTAAGCTTCAAATATTATAAGTGATAATATTCAACTTTATAAAGTATTGGAAGAATGAAGATTACACTATATATCATTATTTAGTAATTATCTTCTAAGAGATATAATATATTTTTAATCCTTTAACAAGACAATTTTTGTTCTTTTTTTTCTCATTCTAAAAAAATCATGGAAAAAAAATATCTATAATATCTTATATTTTTATTATTTAAAGAAAATTCAAAGGTATTATGATTAAAATAAAAAAAATGATTAGAATGTAGACTTTCTTATCTAAGAAGAATGAGTCTTGGTCCAAAGGTCTTATTATAAGTAAAAAAGAGAGAAGACATCTTCTTCTTTATATGATTTATATATAAGAGTTTCTACTAAGTTATTATAAATATTTTCTAGCTTCTTAGTTATGCAAATATATAAAGTATCATTTTTTGTTATCATGTTAGAAGAAATAATAATATATGAAAGCATAAAATAATAATAGACATGTTTATTAGATTTTCATCAAGATCTTGATGGAAGATCAAATTATTTTAAATAGCTTATGCAAAAGGAATAAAAAAAGAGTGGCCTTCTTTTTGGTTGCACAATGAAACCTCTGTCATCTTTAGGTTGATATCTAAGATATTTATGGAAGTTTTTGTGGCTATCTCTATGAGATTTGTTGAAATAATAATTACTTGATTTAAAGTGTCATTTTAATTGTGACTTGTTGAATTAATATCTACAAGTATTTCGAGAATAAATGCACCAATCTCCACTAGGTCAACACTTCAAGGTACCAAGAAAGCAAGCATATTGGCCCCCACAAGCTTAACTACCTCAATATTCTTATGAAGGCAGATATACTTATTGTGTCCTAAAAGGGATATCTAATTGGAATATATATATTATCTATATTTTATATATGTATTTTTTGATATCCTTAAGCTTCTATTCCACATAAGTAGCAAAAATTAAGATCTATTTTTGAAGGATTTGATAATAATGTCTATTTAAAAATATTTATAATAAAATTTACAACTACCTTCTTCTTTGACTATATCAATTTTAGGGATAGTGAAGGTAGGTATGGTATCTTTGTTACTTGATTTTGCTCTCTTTATTGCTCAATGTCAATAGGCGCTACAAAAATAATGTTTGTTTTAGTTTTAAAGATATCCTTGAAAATATATACTTCTGTTGTATATCATATAGTAGGATTTTGATTCCAACCTATGATTTGATCAAAGTTCTTAAATATCTTATGACTTAAGAACCTTGATGTATTCTTTATTTTCATATTTGTTAATGGCTTTTATGATTTTGAAATCATTTTTAAATCATATTGTATTTCAAATCTTGATTCTAGTACCTCTATAGAGACATTGCAACAGCCATTGATAAGTTTTCTTATTATCATGGTTATAAAGACTATTGTTATTTTCAATTGAATCTTGCTATGATTTTATTTATTACTTGTAATTCTTGAAAGATTATAATTTATGCTAACTAGTACTGAGTTCTTTGAATTTTTTAATACTACAATATTTTTATTATAATCTAAACCTTTTAAATACATACTAGTATTGCTATTGTTCTTGTTGTCTTGAATTTGATCAAGTAAAGATTTTATATCAATTTTAGCATTAAAATAAGTTGTGCCTAACTCGTATGGTCTGTTTGAATTATAAGGCTAGCTACTAGATTTATAAGGATTGATTTGAATTGTAATAGTTTTAACTTTACATCAAAATACCAATATGGTTGGCAAGCTAGGGGCCTTGTTGTTCTATTCTAAGAAAGAAGAATAGTCTTCACCAATTCCAAATTGAGGCATCAATTCATTTTTTTGACAGTGTTGTATTATATTGTTATATTGTAATATGTTTATGTGGTGAAAAACATAAACAAGAATGATTTTTATTTAATATTCAATTATCTTGATTCAATAGGAACTTAAGATATTTAAGAAAAGATTTTATGAAAGCTTCTTAGGTTATTTTTTTATTTTAATAGCTAATAGATGAAAGTTAGTTATTAAATTTTCCTTCTAGGTTGTAGAAACTCTTTTATTCTTTTTAAAAAATCATAAGTTAATAAAAATATGATAGAAGAGATAAATAATTAATATGGTTGATACTAGGTTTAAGTTGAGAATAGGATCAAGCTTACAAATCTTTAAAATAAATTGGATTGATACTCGGAGGTTGACCGTGTATAGAACAGGGTTAAAATCAGACCTCCAGCCATAAAAACGGCCACCAAGGATTAGATATTGGATCATTCAAATATCGGCAGTTAGAATTGGAGAATTAGCTTTAAGCTTCTTTCAAAGGTATTGTTAAAGACATACTTGTCAAAACCTTCTAAAACATTCTAAAAGATTCTTAGAACTCTCTAGAACCTTTTAGAATCTTCTAGCATCTTTTAAATAGATAGAAGTTATTTGAGAAGTTTCCTAGTTGGTAGAAGTTGCTTAAGAAGCTTCCTAGATATGAGTATATATTAGAGTCGTGGCTGAAGAGTTCTTCACTCTCAACAATACAATTCTTGGAACTCTAGCTCACCTCTCTAGTGTTAATCTTGTATTCATCTGATTAACTTAATTCTTGCTAGTTCTTCTTGAACTTCTTGTTTAGACTTTTAGTCTATATTTTGCGTTCGTGACAATTTAATGAGACCACCTTTTTATCAATATCAGAGCTTAATTCTTTGAGGCAGAGAGTAGACTACCCCTCTCTTTGGAGATACTTGAGTATTCTAAGGATTGCGGATTATTCTCCCTTGGACCGGTATTGATTCCTTCTTCTTTACTTAGTATGGCTGGTAGAAAAGATGTTAACATGGTAGAATCTTCGAAGTCAAAGTTAGATGTGATTATCAATATCTTTAAATTTTTAGCGGTTAGAATTGCTGAATATGAAGAAAATTTTGCTAAGCTCCCTAGAGCTACAAGAGTGGGAGTGGCTCAAACTACAATACAACTACCTCTAGCTAGTGAAGTACTGCCATTTACATCTCAACGTGAGAATTTGATTACACCGCAGTACAAAGAGCCTTGAGTCAGTCTCTCAAAGAAGTTTGATGGTATCTGATCAAAATTTTGTGATTTTGTAAACTAAGTTTGATTGATAATATACTTGCAACCGAAACACTATTCAATTGAGGAATCAAAAGTTGGATTAGTGGAGACATTGCTTACTGGACAAGCTTTGTGTTAATTTATCCCCTTATTTGAGAAAAGATTTTCTATCTTGAATAATTTTGAGACCTTTCTAGAAGCATTCAAGGAGGTATTTAGAAAGCATGATAAGGCTCGATAGACAACCACCAAGATTCAGTCTTTATGTCAAGGATTACACTTTGCATCTATTTATGCATCGGACTTTAGACAACTTACTTGTGATATCAAGTGGGGAGAAGAAGCGCTGGTAAGTCTTTTTTACTGAAGAATCAAAGATGACGTGAAGGATTTATTGCTATCTCTATCCGATCCTCAAATACTCAACGAAGCAATCAGCCAAGCGATGAAGTGTAACGATCGGCTTTTTCAACGACGTCAAGACTATTATTCCAAAGCTACACGATATCCACGAGGAAACCAGTTCTACTCGGCTACTTCTATCAAGAGTGTGGAAGCTCAATCTAAAACAGAAGACATGCAAATCAATACAGTATGTTTCAAGCCCCTCACAACTGCAAAAAAGAAGCGAGGATTTCAGCAAAACTTGTGCTTATATTGTAGAGAGGCAGGCCATAAAGTCGAAAATTGTCCTAGAAAATAGGCGCCTCAAATAATATGACTTAGGAGCACGAGCGTGTAAGAAAACAAGCATGCTCAGCCATAAGACGGACCATTGTCATACTGTAATTGCTTACAGTATATAAAATCCATTCAAAATACATAATATGTTTATAGATTTAGATATGTGTTAGAATGGTTAGTAAAGTAAATTAAAGGGATTGATAGAAGAAATTTTATTTTATTTTTACTTATTTTGATTATGGTATTTAAAAATTATAAGATCTAAATGATTAGCATAAAGCCTTGAGAGAAGGCGGAAGCCTAAGGATGAAAATATAAGCTAGTAGGAGGCTAATTAGAAGGGATGAAATGAAGGCATGGTTGGATGAAGGCAAGGAATGGAGAACTTCATCCCTATTGGTCGAATACCATGTCCAATGGGCTTTAAGGAGGCTGCCTGCAACCTTAATAAGGATTTCGGCAACTTCAAGGAAGGCATTAGGAAATCAAAAGCTAGGGTTGTAAATTTTAAGATTTTGGGTACAATTTGTGTACACAAATTAGAGGATTTGGAATTAGGGTAAAGAAGTTATAGCCATTTGAAATTAAGGTATCAATTTGAGACATACTATCACTTTTTTGAAGATTGGAGGAGTTGTATGCAAGCTTTTGGAGATCGAGAGGTGCGGCTAGAGAGGTGATTTCAAGCTCTACACCTGATGTGGAAGAATTTCTACAATAAAAGTTTTAAAGAAGGAGATATTGGGAGTCAAAGACAGTAGTTTGAATTCCGAGGCAGTAAGTAGGCTATTTTATTGATAGTGATGGGATTTTCCATATCTTAAGTTTTTGGACAAATTTTTGTTTCAAAATTTCTACAAAGATATATTATTATGTTAAGAAGCTATATATCAAAGTTTCATAGCATTTGGACTTTTAGATTGTGAGATATGAAGAATTTAGTACACGGGTGTTTGTAAACAAGGATTTAAAGCTACTGCTAGGATTTTGACGATATCTAAAGATTGGTAATGAATCGATGGTTGAAATTTGTAGTGATAGTTGTAAAGAATATGTTAGTACTTCATGTAAATTTGTAGTAGATTTGGACAGTTGGATTAAAAGTTATGGATTATTGAAGTTTGGAAAAAATTCCCTTCCTACGGGGGAATGAGGGTTTAGAGTATTTTGTTATGTTTTGAGTGGTTTGAGGAAATTAGGCTTATGTATTGGATGTAATAGCCCTATGAAGAAATATTTTATATAAATTTGGGGGTTTTCATAATACTTGGATCTTGCTTGAGTAATTAGTAGCAGCCAAATGCCTAGTGCTTTCTTGAGGCAGATTCTCTCTACCACGACACTATGCGGCTGGACATCTCAATACTCCAAATTAATCAAGGTCCCTTTTTCTCAGCTCAACCTTCTTATTGCTTTACGGTACCTTTATTTCTTGATATTCAAAAACTGCAAACCGATGTTCTACTAGATTCAGGAGCATCTGCTTGCTTTTTAGATGAAGAGTTTGCCAAGCTTCACAAATTTCTTCTTATGAAGAAACCAAAGCTTATCCATATAGAAGTCATAGATGGCCAACCTTTGTCTTTTGGCAATGTTACTCATGAAACTAAACCATTAAAGGTATGGCTTGGAAATCCTAAAAGTAACATTTTGTTTAATATTATCAAGATCCCTTCATATCCAATCATTTTGGGGCTATCTTGGCTTGATAAATATAACCCATTGATAGATTAGAGGTTGCAAAAAGTGACATTTTAAACAAAATCCTTGAAGGTAGAACTTGCTAAGATAATGTCTAGTAGCAAATTCTTGTTCATAGGTGCAAGGGCCTTCATAAAGGAAGTCAAGCATAATACACCTCTTGTCATCTTCACAACGCCAGCTTGAGAAGATGCAACTCCAACTTTGGTTATTCCGGATCATTATGAAGAATTTTAGGATGTCTTTAAGAAGAAAAATGTTGACATGCTATCAGAGCATCGATCATACAATTGTGCTATAAATCTCTAAGAGAAAGCACAACCATCATTTGGCCCAATCTACAATTTATCACAAGACAAGCTCTCAGCATTGAAGGATTACATTGAAGAGAATCTTGTAAAGAATTTCATTTGGCATTCTAAATCTCCAACAGGTACACCTATCCTCTTTGTGAAGAAGAAAGATGACTCATTACAAATGTGCATGGATTATTGAGGCTTAAATAAGATCACTGTGAAGAATCAATATCCATTATCATTAATATCCGAACTCTTGGAGCAACTTGGTGAAGCCAAAATATACACCAAAATAGATCTTTGTGGAGCTTACAATCTAAAATGAGTAAAGGTGGGAGATGAATGGAAAACAACATTTTGGATGAGCTATGGATATTTTGAATATAATGTCATATCTTTTGGATTGACCAATGCACCAGCTATATTTTAACATTTGATGAATGATGTATTTCAAGAGTATTTAGACAAATTTATTGTTTGTTACCTTGATGATATTTTGATATATTCTAAGAATATTCAAGAATATGAGAGTCATGTGAAGTTGGTATTACAAAAAATTTGGAATACATGATTATACGCCAAGTTAGAAAAATGCATATTTCATCAATCCAAAGTGGAATTTCTTGGTTATATTATTTCAAACAAAGGATTGTTGATGGATCAAAAGAAGGTTCAAGCAATAATGGATTAGGCAGTATCAAAGATGGTATGGGACGTGCAATGTTTTCTTAGGTTTGTCAACTTCTATTGCATTTTTATCAAGAACAACTCACAAATCGCAGCTCTATTAACGCAGTTGACATCAAAGGACAAGCTCGAGTGGAGTACTTGAGCACTAAAGGCTTTTCAAGAATTAAAGTTGGCATTTACGACAGTTCCTATCTTAGTACATCCCGACTTTACAAAGGCCTTCTATTTAAAAACAGATGTTTCTGATTTTGCGCTAAGAGCTATATGATCACATATGGAGAAGGATAATAAACTTCACCCACTTGCATTCTACTCAAGGAAGTTTTTGATAACAGAAATCAACAATGAAATTCACAATAAGGAAGTGCTTGCGATAGTTGATTTTTTCCAAGAGTGGCGTCATTTATTAGAGGGTGCTGCACATTCAATTACTATATATACAAATCACAAGAATTTGAATATTTCACAACAACTCAAATTTTGAATCGTTGCCAAACTCGGTGGAACATGTCATTATCCTGATTTGACTTCATCATCACATATCAGCTAAGAAGGCAGCAAGGACTATCGGATGTATTATCAAGGAGATCATATCTAACACCCAAGGCTAGAAATGCAGCATTTGATCAGTAGTGTATAATTTTGCTACAACCAGAATGGTTTTGCCTCCATACCACCTCTCTAATCATGCCAATTGATGCTCATTTTTTAAAACAAGTTAGTGGAGCATCAACTCTGGACTCATTAGTCTCGGATGTGAAGCAGCACTTTGACAAAGATAAGTTCAAAATTGAGGACAGATTATTATATTTTGAAGATCGACTATACATTTCGAAAGGACCAATTCGACCTCATATTCTTCAATCTCGATATGACTTCCCGGCTGCAGGTCACTTTAGATCAACAAAACAATGGAATTTATTTTTCGAGACTTTTGGTGGCCTTAAATGTGGAAGGTAGTGAAGAACTTTGTCCTATCATGTGACTTTTGTTCAAGATCAAAGAATCCTCAACATCGCCCTGACGAGCTTTTACAACCTCTGCCAATTCCAAAGCAACTGTGGTCTTCAGTATTTATAGACTTCATCACAAATTTGCCACCTTCTATAACATTTGATGCTATCTACATGGTAGTAGATTGGTTTACAAAGATGACACATTTTATTCCATGCAGAAAGTCAACTTCTGGTAAAGAAACAACAAGATTGTTTATTGACAATATATATCGATAATATGGTTTATCGGATGACATTATTTTGGATCGAGGGCCTCAATTTATATCAAATTTTTGGAGGTCGCTTTTCAACATACTGAGGATAGATATCAAACTCTCTTCTGCCTTGCATCCTCAAATCGATGGTCAAACAAAGCGAGTCAAGCAAATCTTGGAGAAATATCTATGATGAGCGATCAACTATCAATAAGACAATTGGACTACATATCTACCATTGGCGGAATTTGCGTATAATAATTCGGTCCAAGCCTCAAGCCAACAAACACCTTTCTTTATAAATTATGGATATCATCCAAAATTTGATTTGTTGAATAAATCCAAAGATGAAAATCTAGCAGCTGAAGATCTTACAAAGCATTTAATGGAGATTTAGATCACCTTGAAGCTTCAGTTATAGGTAACTCAAGATTCGTACAAAGCTTTCATATACAAATTTTGGAAGGATTTTCTTGCTTTTCAAATTAAAGATAAGGTTTGGCTCTTGTGACAAAACATCAAGACCACTCAACCTTGCGATAAGTTAACTTATAGGAGGTTGAGAACATTCTGCATTCAAGAGCAAATCAATCTGATGGCTTATTGGCTGAAACTACCTACATCCATGAAGGTACATCCAGTCTTTTATGTTTCTCTTATAACAAATCAACTTTACCAGGACGGATACAGCCACCACCACCTTGTGTTGAAATCGAGGACCACGTAGAATATGAGGTGGAACAAGTCTTTGATTCGTGATAGAAATAAGAGAAGTTGGAGTATTGAATTCATTGGCGTGGCCATGATATAAATAAACGGACTTGAAAGCCAAAAAAAAATATAATAAATGCACCACAAAAGATATAAGAATTTCATCAACGATATTCTGATAAATCAAAAGTCGACAACTACTGAAATGTGAAGATGAAGCCTTCGTTGAAGGAATGTATATAAGTAGGATCTAGGTCTTATCAAAATATAACTTCTTACATTTTGCTTTCTTATAGTATTAAGATATCTAATCTCAAAGTGTATTTAGATTTGGCTAGTAAAAATGAGGATACTACATTAGTGATGCCATTTCAATCGAATAACTCACGGCGTTGATCTCAAGATGAAGAATTAAAAGAAACAAGAAAATGTTAAAGAATACTAAGTAGCACGTCACTTCTGATTATCTTTGAAGCTGAACCAACTCATGAAGGTAGTAGCAAAACAATATTTTTAGGCCGCTTCCATAATGAAGATATAAAATTTTAGGCATGGTCTCAAGTAGAAGGTGTTGGTCATTACTGGTGGCTACAAGGATCCATGAATCATCTGCCTTGTGAATGACAACTGGAATATATTACAGAGTCTATATGCCAAATCTTTGATTTCCTACGTTTGTGAGCATATATCTCAAATGGCTTCTCGGAGACCTCGAAGCTAGAAGAGGAGGTGATATCAAGGACATACTTATCATAACCTTCTAAAACATTCTAAAAGATTCTTAGAACTCTTTAAAATTTTTTAAAACCTTCTAACATCTTCCAAATAGATAGAACTTATTTGAAAAGTTTTCTAGTTGGTAGAAGTTGCTTGAGAAGCTTCCTAGGTAGGAATATATATTGGAGTTGAGGCTGAAGAGTTCTTCAATCTTGACAACACATCTCTTAGAATTCTAGCTCATCTCTCTGGTATTATTCTTATATTCATCTGATTAACCTAATTCTTGCCAATTCGTCTTGAACTTCTTGTTTAGACTTTTAGTCTATATTCTACGTCCGTGACAGCTCACCTCTCTGGTGTTGTTTTTGTACTCATCTGATTAACCTAATTCTTGCTAATTTTTCTTGAACTTCTTGTTTAGACTTTTAGTCTATATTCTGCATCCGTGACAGGCATTAGATTTATTTCTATAGGATTTAGGAGGATTTAGCAATTATTATCAAAAGTTAGGGCTCATATTGAGGACTAGGTTTTTATGCAATAAAATTAGGACTAGCATTCTTGGCTATTGTATACAATTGAAATGACATCTATAATTAAAAATTCAAAAATATGTAGGCAATTAAATGTGCTAAGATTGAATAAAACTTTGTAACAATCCAATGGTGCAATTGGGATTATTTGATCTTTAGTATGAGGGTATATCAGATATTGGCAGTTAATGATTGTTTAGGGTTTCTACAATATCTAAAGATCTATTGGTCAAATCAAAGTGAAATTTAGCATGAAATTAGAAGACTTAAAGTTCAAGCTATGCATTAATTTTTAGCTAAAGTTAGTGATTGGAAAAGAAGAGATTGCTATTGGGATATCTATATCAACTTTCAACTTAGCAGCTAAGTGACATCAGTACGGATTATGGTTGATTTTCCACAATCTATAAATTGGATTGAGTTGAAATTTTTTAAGTATATAGTAGACTTATATTTGCATTTGTGTACAAAATTTTACACCAAGTTAATGGTGTCGTATTACACATTGTCTTATTTGGAAATGTGCCAGGCACTTGACTATGGAGGGTGAAGTTGCAGTTCACAAATACTCAAGATTCTTTAATAGATTTTGTCCATATAAGAAGACTATGATTTGAATATCAATATAAGAGTGCTTAAGTCAATATAAAGTGCTTAAAAATATTCTTCTTAATAACTTTATTTACATATAAATTCCAATTATTTTGTTACTTGTCACAATTAAACAACTTAGATTTCTCTATGCAAGTGCTAATCTTAATTAGTAAACTTCAATAAGCTATAAATCTTAATTTAACTATTAATTTGATATAAAATTTTATATACAAATATAAATATAAGTCTTTTATATGCTTAGAAAGTTTTAGCCCAACTCAATTTATAGATTGTTGAAAATTAATCAAAAACTGCACTAATGTCACTTAACCACCAACTTGGAAGTTGATGCAGATATCCCAGTAGTGAATTCTCCTTCTCTGACTATTAGCTTCAGCTAAAAATTAGTATGTACCTTGTTCTTTAAATCTTTTAACACTAAGCCAAATTTCATCTTGATTCAACTATTAGATCTTTAGATATTATAAAAACCCTAAATAATCCTAATTTGCCAATTTCTAGTACTTCTTCATATTAAAGATCATGTAAATTTTGATTGCACTATTAGATTGTTACAAATATTTATTCAATTTTAGTACAGTCAATCATCCACACATTATCAAATTTTTAACTATAGATGTTAGTTCAATTATACGCAATAGCTAAAAGTACTAATCCTAATTTTATTGCATAAAAATTTAATCTCCAATACAAATCCTAACTTTAGATAGAAATTGTTAAGTCTTTGTAAATCCTATAGAAAGAAGCCTAACATGTCTAAAACAAGCTTGAAGCTAGCTCTGCAATCCTAGTTGTTGATATCCAAATGACCTAATATCTTGCCCTTGGTGGCTGTTTTTGTGGCTAGATGTCGGATTTCAACCCTGTTCCATACACAATCGACCCTCACATATCAATCCAACTTATTTTAAGGATTTTTAAGCTTGATCCTAATCTCAATTTAATCCTAATATCAACCATATTAATTATTTATCTCTTCTATTCTATTTGTATTAACTTATGACTTTTTAAAAGCAGTGATAGAGTTTTTATAACCTAGAAGCAAAATTTAATAATTAACTTTTATCTATTAGCTAATAAACAAGAAAATAATCTAAGAGGCTTTCATAAATCTTTTTTTAAGTATCTTGAGTTCTTATTGAATCAAGATAATTGAATATGAAGTAAAAATCATTCTTCTGTATGTTTTTCACTACATAGACGTGTTATAACATGACAACAATCAGATTAAGAATTATAGCTTATTGAAGTTTATTGACTAAAATTAAGACTTACAAAGGAAAATCTTAGTTGTTTAATTGAGACAAGTAACAAAGCAATTGAGTTTATATATGATTGAAGTTATCAAAAAGAGTGTTTTTAAGCACTTTGTATTGACTTAAGCAATCTTATATTGAAATTTGAATCATATTCTTCTTATATGGATGAAACCTATTAAAGGTTCTTGAATATTTTTAAACTACAACCCCACCTTCCACAACCAGATGCCTGGTGCATTTTCAAATAGAACAACACATAATACGACAACATGTTGTCTAGTTTGAAAATGCATTAGGCACTTGGTTGTAGAAAATTATATATTATAATTATATATACAATAAGATTATATATTATAACTAACCAAGAACCTAATAGTTCTAATAAAATTCTAAATAAATTCTAATTGAACTTTAATAATTTTTTATTAAACCACAATCAAATCCTAAAATAATCTTTAAAACATCTTAAAAAATCATAAAATTTTTATTAAAGAAATTATAAAAAATCTTAAAAATATCCTAAAAAAATCTAAAAAAATCACAAAGAATCTTTAAAAAATCATAAAAAATATTAAAGAAATATTTTTTAAAAATCATAAAATTATAAAAATATTAAAAAAATCCTTAAAAAAACTTTAAAATCTATATAAAATATTAAAGATATCTTAAAAGATTCTAATTGAATCTTAGTCAAATATTAAATAAATCTTTTATTGATCCTAATAAATATTAAATAAGGATCCTAATAAATATTAAATAAGGATTCTAATAAATATTAAATAAATCCTAAATAAATCCTAAATAAATCCTAAATAAATCCACTTAGATGTTAGCAATTATTCTTTTTTAACCTTGATGTCAATCTTCTAATATTAAAAGCTCTTATTTTTATTATTTATTTATTTTAAAAAAATTTATAAATATTAAAAGACAAGTCAAATATCACTTCAATCAAATTGAAAAACTATTCAAAATCATAAAATCCTTTATTGATCATCAAAATCCAATTTTTAAGATCTTAACCAACTTGAATTCTAAAAATCTTTAATCTAACCATTTGATTAAGTTCAAATTTATAAAACATGTTTAATACAATTATATTCACAAATCCACAAAATTTGAATTATAGATGTGCTATAAAATGCACATAACTCTTCAAAATATAAATCTTTTTTTATTTTATAAAACCTAGAATTATACAAAATAACCTTGACTTTACAAAGTTCGTTCAAAGTTATTATCTACTCAAACCACTCAAAATCAATGCTCAAAAAAACTCTATTAAGTTTGCTTTCAAACCCCATTTTTTGATGAAACAAAAAACCATCAAATTCAATCTTCAATTTTTCCAAAGTCTTCTTAGTAAATTGGTCTTTAATACTCCTTGGATCTGTTAAATTTTTTTTTTTTAATGCTTTGTCCACCTATTCTTTAGAATTCTTTGGCAAAGGTCCTATAACAAGTTTCACCTTCTTATCTATTGTCTTATATATTATTTTCATATTAATTTTTAATTTTTTAAAAAATTCAAGTATAGAATAAATCTTCATTGAGTGAATTTTTACAATCTTAATATTATCTTCTAATCCAATTGATGCAATCAATTTTAAAAAATCTTCCAATCTATTTTTTTTAATAAATATCAAAAATATTTTTATTATCTTTTAATATTTCCAACTTATATAATTTTTTTTCAACATTATACAATCTTTTTTTTTCTTTTCTTTTTAAATCTTTAATTTTTTAATATATAATATTCTCATTTTAAAAAATAATAATAAAGCTTATATTAAAGATACCTGCATCTTGCAAGAGTACCTTCTCTTCTATACTTTTATAATCTTGCTTTTATAGTGGTACTATTCTAAAATTTTTAAATTCTTTAACAATTCTTAACATTGGATTCTCCCTCAACCTATCTTGATTCTGCTCATGATTGAGGCATAATTAGAAATTATATTATCATTTTTTATCTTCATTATATAATCATGTATAAACTAAATTATTATCAAGTATCTTTATTTCCATCTGTATTGCCATAATATATGATTGCTTCAAAATAAGCAGATAAGATATCATATCTTAAAAAAAGAAATTTTGCTTTGTTGCAACATCGCCAATTTGGATCTCAATACTTGGATAAGCACCATACAACTCACCTCATATATTGTTAGTCACCAATATTGTCTATCCATGCTTCATATTAATTAGCCACCTCTACTTCTTGTAAAGATTTTTAAATATAAGATTTATCTTTGAACTTTGATTAATTAGAGCAATAATTTTGATTAATTAAAACAAAAATATACTTGTTTCTACATTTTCATTGAAGTCATCATCCATCTTGATACTATAATTTGTAGTCTCTAATATTGCAATCCCATGTGCTATCATATAATTTTGAATCAATACTTTTATACCTCTTTTATCAAAGTTAATTTGAAAATCCTCAATATCTTTCAATATCACTTTTTTATCCTTTCAAAAAATAACTCCTTGCTGCATTATATTATTAAATTTATTACAATTTTTAAAAAATAAGAAATATCATCATACTAACAAAATCTTTACATATGTCTTTGTTTTAAAGTAATCTTTTAATTGTTTGTAGAAGTCTTTTATTTAAGCCTTACAAGTTTGATTTGAAAATTTCACTTTTTATATATAATCTCTTCAACTTCCATATGTTCTTTTTTTTAATGTAGCCATTAGAGGTTGGACAATAGGCATCATTGATTGAGTTGTAGATGCTTATATTGTTCTTTAAATATTAATCCTATTCTCTCTCTTTTTTTATTTTGTAAGCAATTCTATAGCTTCTTCAACATTCCTCCACTTTGTTGTTAATCTTTCATCTTCTTCTTGGTCTTCAAAAAGAACCTCCAATTTTTCTTATTATTCTCCATCAACATATCAAAGAAATAAGTCAACCTTATTTGGCTCCAATGTTAACTTTTCTACCTTTGATGATAAAAAATATTGTCTTTCAAATTCTTTTAATAGCTCTATAGCTAGCAAATTCTCATTATACAATTCAATCCATTCTAAGAATAATTTTTTAGTAATTTAATTAATATCTTTTAAGAAATATTTATTCTTTAATACATGTAAAAATATCTTCCATAAACTCTCAAAATATTCCATAATTCACTTCATATGTTTTCTTATTTTTGATATCATAATAATTTCAAATAACTTGATCATCTTCTTTTTAGAAATATGATTTAATTCTCTTTCTTCCATATAAAATTTTAAATATTTTGAGATATTCTTTCTATCAAACTAATCAATTTTGTTAACCACTGCTTGTAATGATTTGGTTGCCAAAGCCTCTTTGTGATCATTGCATTATTGTTGTAGTATAGATAATGTGAATGCTTGAAATATACTTGCAATGTTTGGATCCAAGGACATACCTTGTCCTCTAATAGAAAATCCATTAAAAGCTCTACTTGAAGATCTAGTTGAAGCTTCTATTGAAGTTCTAACTTCAACTTTCTTATTTTCTTTCTCTATTAAATTTAAATAAGAATGAATAAAATCCAATACCTCATGTCTTAAACTTTCATGTTGGATTTATTACTTATGTTGTATTACATATTGTCTTATTTGAAAATGCACCATGCATTTAGCTATAGAAGGTAAAATTATATTTTGTAACTAACCAAGAACCTAACAATTTTAATGAATCTTAAATAAATCTCAATTGAGTTTTAATAATTTTTAATTAAATTGCAATCAAATCCTAAAAAAATTATAAAAGATTTTAAAAAATTCTAAAAAATTCTATAAAAATCCTAATTGAATCTTAATTAAATATTAAATAAATTTTAAAAAATCTTAATCAAAGCCTAATCAATTAATATAAACTTTAATAATTTTTTATAAAATCTTAAATAAATTTTAAATAAATTCTAATCAAATCTTAATTAAAAATTAAAGCTATTTTTTACTTTCATTTAAAGATGCTTAAAATATTATTTTTACTAATCTACCTTATTTTTATCTCTACAAAATAATTAGAAGTCTTTTTTATAAAAAAGACAGTATAGATATAATTTTTTTATTTCTTTCTATCTTTTGCCTATGATTTCTAAAGGAATTTTGTAATTAAATCTTCAATTAAGTTTTTCTATAATATATGTCTTTTTTTGCTCTTAAATCCTATAGTCATGTTACAATATAATAGCGGATTAATTCTTTCTCTAATGTACAAATTTCAATATTATTGATCTATTCTAATAAGTTAATTAACTTGTTTCTATAGCCATCTAATTTTTTGTTTGTGGCAATAGCTAAGAATATATTATATTAATTTCTTGATTTACTATGAACTCTAATGTGATTGTAATCATATCAGCAATTATATTAATATCTAATCTATAATCATTAGAATTGTTTGAATTACCATAAATAATTATAGATTTAGATTGCAATTTAACACTTGATAGTTGTAGAAGATTCAATCCAATTTAAGATTGCCTTGAGAGCTTGTATAAACTTTAGGTTTGTATTAATATTGATCTATCTCCTTATGGACTTCTTTCTTCATGTATCTTATAAAATAAATTTATTAAGGTCAAAGTCAATATTAGCACTCATATATTTGTTGTCATGTTATAGTTTGGCTACCATGTGATAATAATATATATATATATATATATATATATTTAGTATATAATTTATTACATAATTAAATAAGAGTCATGTTAGTAGATTTTAATTAGTTATAAAATATAATTAAATTATTATTTTAAAAGAAATCTATTTAAAAGGGCTATTATTAAAGATTGTATAATATCATTTTTTTTTTTTTTTTTTTGATAATAAATTTTGAAACTGGTTTATGTTGATAATGACTTTTATATATTTTGAATCACCTTTATAAGATATTGATGAGCTTTAAAGTCTTATTTATTTCTTTTATTTGGTATTTAAGATATATAATATATAAATCTTATTAAAAAAAGATTATAAAAAAATCTTAATATCAAAAAGAAAAATTAGGCCATCTATAAAGATGAATGGAGATGAATAATAGAAATATCCATTCCTATTGGCTAAAAGTCATATCCAATGGACTTCAAAGAGGTTGTCTAAGATCTTATTAGGAATTAGAGATTTTTTTTTGGAGGCATTCAAACATCAAAGGCTAGAATCAATGAATTTAGGTTTTTGGGTATGATTTTGGTGCAAAAATTGAATGATTTGAAATTTTTATAAAAGAGATATAAGTACTCAAAGTCAAGATGTTGATTTTGTATCTAATGTCACTCTTTGGAAAATAATTCACACATACAGAAAGCAATAAAAAATTGGCAATTAAAATTGGAGAGATCTTTTTTTGCGCTCCACTTTATATGTATGGCTTAATAAATTCTAAGTTGGGATAAAAGAAATATTGGAAGTTGAAGTTAATACTTACAATCAAAAAGTAATAAGTGACTGTCAAGGATATGAGAATACAAAAGAAGAGACTTAAATTAGAACATGGTTTTAAGAAGAAACCAATAAGAATTTGAATTAACCAAATGAATGTACAAAGAATACCAAGAAAGGTGACCTAGAACTCTAAGAGATGTATTGTCGAGACTGAAGAATTTTTCAGCCTCGACCCCTATATATACTCCTATCTAGGATACTTCTTGAGTGGCTTCTATCAAATCAATCTTTATTAAAGAATTATTATCAAATACATTGAATTTGTGGAGATAGAATCAATGAAATTCTTATACCTTTTGAGACACATTGATAAGATTTTTGGCCAGTTCTCATGTATGTCTTTTAATATCATAGCGCTACCAATAAAAAAGATATTCTAATTTGTCTTGCCTACACCATGTATCAAGTACCTTTTCAACCTCGTATTCTTCATGGTCTTCAATTTCAATATTAATTGGCAATTATTGTACTCTTTCCAGAATATGTAACTTTCTATTAGGTTTTAAAAGAGAGACATGAAAAATTGGATGTACCTTTATAGCAAATGGTAATTTCAAGCAATATACCAATGGATTAATTTACTTTTGGATAAAAAATGGTCCCAATCTTTGATAGTTTAACTTATCACATGGCTGCTTGGTCTTAATATTCCATCAAAGAAGCCATACCTTATCTACAATATGAAAAGCATGCAATTGATTCTTGAATTTATCTGTAGATGCCTTATAAGCATCTTGAGTTGCTTGTAATTGAAGCTTCAAGGTTGTTTGGTGTTATGATAGATGCTTTGCAAATCCTTCAATCCTTGATTATTATTCTTTGACATACTCTATAGATTAAACTTTGGATAATATTCATAGTTGAAGTAAAAAGATGTTTGTTGACTTGAAGAATGAATAATATTATTATATAGAAATTTTGTTAATAATAGATACAAGATCCAATTGTCTTATTAATGATTAATGCTGCATCATAAATATTGCTCCAAAACTTGGTTAACTTGTTCTATTTGATTGTTAGTTTGAAGTTGAAAAGTTGAAAAAAATTTAATATCCACCTTTAATATTTCAAAAACATATTTTCAAAATTTAGATATGAACTGGGATCCTTGATTGGATACAATATCATCTGATAGGCCATAATATCAATATATATTATCAAAAAAAAGTCTTATAGTTTCTTCATTAGATATAGTCTTTTTGTAAAGAATGAAATAAGTTATTTTTGTAAGTCGATCAACCACTACAAAGATGATGTCCAATGAATTGGATGGTGGTAGATTTGTGACAAAATCCATTAAGATGGAAGACTATGGCTATCTTGAAATAGACAAGGATTGTGAGAGTCCATAAAAGCAATGTCAAGGATTTTTGGACCTTGAATAGATGTTATAAGAAAGCACAAAATCTTTCACTTCCTTCCATATTTGAGGCCACTAAAAATCTTGGAAAATAAGTTCTAAGGTCTTGTTAAATCTAAAGTGATCCATAGCTAAAAAGTCATAGCAAGATTGAAGAATGCACAGTCATGTTGGTCCTTTTAAGATATATGAACATTTTTCAAAATATAGAAGGTCTTCCTCAAATTTGAACTTATCAACATTTCTTTTTATGTGACGCTTGACATCAAGGACCAAGGCATCATTAGTAATTATAGCACGCACTTCATTGAGGAAATTAGGATCGATAGGCACCAATATAATAGTGGTGCAAAGATAAAATTGCACCAATTTCAACAAAATTGCATATTATTGATCAAACCATGCTTCTCCTATCCTTGATATAAGATATAATTTCTTTGATAAAGCATCAGATAATCCTTGTTGCTTCTTTGGTTGATAAGTGATAACAAAATTAAAATGAGATAGCGACATATGTTATCTAATTTGGCGGCAATTGAGAACTTGAGTTGATATAAAATATTCCAAGTTTTTGTGATTTGTATATACAATCATCAAATGTATTGCTCCTTCAAGAAAATGATGCCATTCTTAAAAAGAATTTAAAATACCTAGAAGTTTCTTATCATGGATTTCATTATTAATTTTGGTAACAAAGAATTTTTGAAAATAAAATATTACAAGATGGAGTTTATTGTCTATATTTATTTATGAAAATACAACCTTTAGTGCAAAATCCAAAGCATCAATCTCTATGTAGAATATGAGTATTAATATTAATACTGTAGTAAATACCATCTTGAGGTCTTGGAATGCCTTCTTTGTTTAAGGCCCCCATTCTAACTTGTCCTTACATATCAATCAAATAAAAGAGGTGGCAACTTGAGAGTAATTTTTAATAAAGATCTAACAGAAATTAGCAAATTTAAGAAAACATTATACGTCTCTCACAATCTTTGGAATGGCGCATTGCATAACTACTTTTATCTTCTAGGGATCCATCATCAAATCCTCAATAAACATGATATATTCCAAAAATTCCATCTTAGATTGATGAAATACATATTTCTTTGATTTGCCATATAAACTTATTTCTCACAACTTTCGTAATATCAATTTAATATGCCCCTCATGTTCTTCCAAATTTTATGAATAAATCAAGATATCATCAAGATAGATCACGAAAAACTCATCTAAGTACTCTCAAAAGATGTCATTTATTAAATGCTGAAAGAAAGCGAGTGCATTTGTTAGTCTAAAGAGCATGACATTATATTCAAAATATCCATACCTTGTCCAAAATGCAATCTTCTATTCAACTCCCTCCTTGATCTATACTAGATTGTATGCTCGATAAAGATCTATTTTAGTATAGATCCGAGTTATTCCAAAAGTCCTGAGATTAACAATAGTGGATAACAATTCTTCACTATTATCTTATTAAAAATGTTATTCTTTGCAACCTCCAATCTATAGATGGATTATGCTTTTCCAACCAAGACAACCAAAGGATAACATGATTTGAAGGAATCCTAATAACGTTGTCATATAATGTCATAGCCATTAGGTAAAAGAGAAAAGAAATAATTATATTATATAAGAGCTCAAATGGAAAAATTTGAGCAAATTATCTAAGAATTATAGATAATAGAGAAGAAAGTAAAAAAAAATTAAAAGGCTAATACTACTTTTTTATAGAAAAGGCTTCTACTTACTTTATAGGGCCATAAATAAGATAAAATAAAGTAAATTAGAAAAATAAATAATATAGATATCTTTAAGAAAGAATTAAGGTGAAATTTTAGAAATTTTTATCTTAAAAATCTTAGAGTTGATATCTGGAGAGGATCGGTTATGTGCGTGGGTCAAAATCAGATCATGAGGTACAAAACCACGTGCCTATGGTTGGTCGAAGGGACTTTTGGAAGATTGGAGAGTTAGGTGGGAGAGAAGACTTGAGGGTTCTTGTTTGAGCATTGATTTGGAGTGATTTGAGTTTGTAACAATTTTGTAAGGACTTTGCAAAGTCACGGTTGACTCGGTGACTCTGATTTTTATAAAATAAATTAGGGCTTATATTTTTGAGCATTTTGTGAGATTGATTATAGATCTATAAGTAAAATTTTGTAGATTGGTGCATACAGTTGTGTTCGTAGATTGTTGTGAATTTGAGATTGATCTAATAGTTCAATCAAAGATTATTAAAGTTTATATAGGTAGGAGTCTTAGAAATTGGGAATTGAGGGTCAATTAGGTTTTCTAAGATTTCTAGCAATCTACTAATTGGATTGGAGTAAAATTTATACATATGTGTAGAAAATTTAATTTTCTATATGTATGTGAAATTTAAAAGCAATTAAATATTATAAAAAAGAAATATTGGCACTAGACAATTGACATTAAGGTTGGAGAAGGAGGCCAGCTGATACTTGATCGAATTGTAGGATTGATTTTCTTATTGGTAAATTTGATCTTTTTCAAATTTCATGTGATTGCTACCAACTTAGTTTTTAAGAGGTGTGTAAATGTTTAAGTAAGATCAATGGTTTAGTCAATAGATATTGAGATTCTAAACTGTCATAGGGTTGAAATAAGTTCGTTAGGTTTCAGTTAGGATTTTGTTTAGGATTTGATTAGGATTTGGTTAGGATTTTAATAGGATTTGATTTAAGATTTGATCAAGATTTGTCTAAGATTTGATTTAAGATTTGTTTAGGATTTGACTAAGGTTGTTAGAATTTGATTAAGATTTATTTAGAATTTATTTAGGATTTCATTAAGATTTGATTAGGATTTATTTAAGATTTGATCAGGATTGACTAAGATTATTTAAGTTTTTTTTAGATTTTAATTAGGATTTGACCAAGATTAATCAAGATTATTTAGAATTTGATTAGGATTTAATCAAGATTTGACTAAAATTGATTAGAATTATTTAAGATTTGATTAGGATTTAATTAAGATTTAACTAAGATTGTTTAAGATTTAATTAAGATTTAATTAAAATTTAAGCAGAGTTGATTAGGATTTAATTAGAATTTGACCAAGATTGATTAGGATTTGGTTAGAATTTGACTAGGTTTGTTTAGAGTTTGTTTAGGATTTGGTTAGGATTTAGTTAAGATTTGATTATAGTATTTAGGATTTGGTTAGGATTTAATTAGAATTTGGTCAAGATTTATTTAGAGATTGATTACAGATATTAGGACTAGTTATTGTTATTTCCTTTTATCTTCTATAGTCAAGTATCCGGAGCATTCTCGAGCAAGACTTCACGACATATGACAATGTTGAATACAATCTGGCTTTTATGATCTTTGAACAATACTTCTATAGGCATGGTTTCATGGGTGATACTACCAAAGGATAAGGGTTGTCTATCTATTACCTCTATATGAATAGGTTTGGATTTTTATACTATAGGAATTTTATGAAACTTAATGAATCCCTCATCTACAAAACAAGCGAATGCTCTCAAATCTAACAAAATGCTTGTTTGAAGCTTCTGAGGACCAAAATACAAAAGGATTGCAAAACAACGAGTAGGTTGAGCAAAAAGAGAGGAACCTGAATAGTTTTATAATGTTGGATTGTTTAGCCACATGGTTCATACTGTAGCTGAATATTGTCATTTTCTTGAATAATTGGACTTTTGGTTTTGATAATATGTTAATTTTGTTTCTTTGGGCATTTGCCAACCTTATGGCCTTCTTTGCCATAATATAAGAATAAACATTATAAGTGCTCTTATCACTTTATATGCTAGGACTATGGTATTAAATCTTGTGGCCTTCTTCACCACAATATAAGTATAAACATCAGATAAAATAATAAGAGCACTTATAATGGCATCTAACTTGAATTTAGAAGATTTGGTCATATTAGTATCTTGACTTCTAACCATTCTAAGAGAAAAAAAAAATGAATCTATAAAAAAATAATATTAATTTAAAAGAGGATAATTTCTAACTTCTAAAATTCTTTAAGATCTTCAAAGAGAGGGGTGATCTACTCTCTCACAAGAGGGACAAAGCTCCAATATTGGGATGAAAAATATCAATTTAGAGGAGGGTAATCCACAACCTTTAAGTGTTAATATATCTTTGAATAGAGAGATAATCTACTCTCTAATAAGAAGGATCCAACTCTGATATTGAAGACAAGGTTAGTTCCAACAAATTGTCAAGGATATAGGAATACAAAGCAAGAGCCTTGAATCACAATAAGGTTTCAAGAAGAAACCAATAAGAACTTGACTTAACCAAATGAATACACAAACAATATCAAAAAAGATAAGTTAGAACTCTAAGAGATGTATTGTCGAGTCTAAAGAACTCTTTAGCCTCAATTCCTATGTATACTCCTATCTAGGACGCTTTTTGAGGGGCTTCAATCAAATTAAGAAGCTTTTCAAGCAGCTTCTATCAATAGAGAAGTTTCTTGAGCTCCTTCCACTAATTAGGAAGCTTCTTAAGCTTGTTCCACTAATTGGGAAGCTTCTTGAGCTCCTTCTACTAATTAAGAAGTTTCTTGAGCTCTTTCTATTTATTAAGAAGCTTCTTGAGCTCCTTCCACTAATTGATTTTTCTTATAATGAAGCTTAAGAATATAAGCTATACTTTTGAAAAATTTAACAAAAATTGAATAATTTGATCAAAAAATATTAGATTATAAAATTCAAGAAGAAATCAATCTTTTGCTAGTAAGTAAGGTATTGTATTAGGAACATATACTTTGGAAGTTCATAGAACCTTCTAAAATATTCTATAGATTTTTTATTTAGTAGAAGTTGCTTGAGAAGCTTTTTAGTTAGTGAAAGTAGCTCAAGAAGCTTTGTAGTTAATAGAAAAAACTCAAAAAGCTTCTAAGTTGGTAAAAAGAGCTCGAGAAGTTCGTATACCAAGCTAGAAAAATATTTATTTTATTAATCAAAGATGGAATTTTTGGAATATATCATATTTACTAAAGATTTGATGATTGATCCTAAGAAAGTGGAGGCAGTTATGCAATGGACTATTTTGAAGATTATAAGAGATATACAATATTTTTTAAAATTTATTAATTTTTATTGAATCTTTATCAAAAATTACTCTCAAATTACCACTTCTTTTATTCAATTGACATATAAAGACAAGTTGGAATGAAAGCCTCCAACAGAAAAGGCATTCTAAGATTTCAAGACAACATTCACCATAGTTCCAATCTTGGTGCATTCAAATTTTATTGAAGTATTTTACATGGATACAAATGCTTTAGATTTTGCACTGTAGGTTGTATTTTCACAAATAGATATAGAGAATAAATTCCATCTTATTGTATTTTATTTTCAAATTTTTTTTATTATTAAAATTAATTATAAAATCCATAATAAAAAGATTTTTATTATTGTGATTTTTTACAAAAATAGAATCATTTTTTTTAAAGAGCAATGCATCTTATAAATGTATACATAGATCACAAGAACTTAAAATATTTTATATCAACTTGGATTCTAAATTGTCGTTAAGTTTGATGGAATAAATCATTATCTTGATTTAAATTTTGTTATCACTTATTGAGCAAAGAAGCAACAAAGATTGTCCAATGCTTTATTAAAGAGATCATATCTTATACCAAGAATAGGAGTGGCAATGTTTGATTAATAATATATAACTTTATTGAAGTTGAAGCAATTTTGTCTTTGCACAATTATTATATTGACACCTATTAATTCTAATTTCTTTAATGAAGTGTGTGTTGCAATTATTCATGATATTTTGGCCCTTAACATCAAGCGTTGTCTCAATTAAAATATTGATAAGTTAAAGCTTGAAGAAGATCTTTTATATTTTGAAGAATATTTTTATATTCTAAAAGGACTAATATGATTATATATTCTTTAATCTTATGACAACTTTCCAACACCGGGTCACTTTGGATTTAATAAGACCTTGAAACCTATTTGTTACGATTTTTGGTGGCTTCAAATGTAAAAGGCTGTGAAGGATTTAATACTCTCTTATGACATATGTTCAAGGTCCAAAAACTTTTGACATCGTCTTTAGAAACTCTAACAGCCCTTATTTATTTAAATATGGTTATAGTCTTTTATCTCGATGGATTTCATCATAGAACTACTGCCATCCAATTTATTGGATAACATTCTTGTAGTGGTTGATTGACTCACAAAGATGGCTCATTTAATTTTTTATAAAAAAATTGCTTCTAATGAAGAAACAATGTCATATTGTGATTTGGCTATCATATGAAAAAATTATATATATATATATATTTAATATAAAATTTACTACACACCTAAATGAGAGCCATATTAGTGGACTTTTATAGGTTACAAAATATGATTGGGTTGTTAGTTTAAAAAGAATTTAATAAAAAGAGCTATTATTAAGGTTTATACAATATTTTTTTTTTTTTTTGATAGTGACTTTTGAGATTAATTTTATATTGATAATAACTTTTATATATCTTAAGTCACCTTTGTTAGACATTGGTGATCCTTAAGATCTTACTTACTTTTTTTATTTGGTGTTTAGAACACGTATTATATAAATCTTATAAGAAAAAAAGATTAGAAAGATATTTTTAGTGTGAAAAGAAATAGTTAGGCCATCCATGTAGATGAATGGAGATAGATGATAGAAGTTTCTATTCCTATTGGCTATAAATCATGCCCAATGGGCTTCAAGGAGGCTATCTGAGGACTTATTAGGAATTAGGGTTTGTTTTACGAGAGGAGTTGGACATCAAAGGCTAGGATCAGCAAGTTTGGATTTTTGGCTATGGTTTTGGTACAAATTTCATGTGATTTTGATTTTTTATGAAGGAGATATAGGTGCTCAAAGTTAAGGTATTGAAATTGTATCCATTATCACACTTTTGAGTATAACTTGTGTGTACAAAAAGCAATAGAAGTTTGGCAATTAGGATTAGAAAGAATATTTTTTTGGCTATATTTTTTATATATAGCTTGATAAAATCCAAGCTAGGATAAAAGAGATATTAGGAGTTGAAGTTAGTGCTTGTAAGCTAAGGGCAATAAGTGACCTTGCTTAACTAGTGGTTATATTTTGAGCTATATCTTAGGCAATTTGATAAATTTTTAGCTCAAAATTTTTAAAAGTATATATGTTTATGTCACAAGACTAAATATAAAAATTTTATAGTATTAGAATTTTGGATTTGTAAAATATGAAGAAAATAGTGCTTAGGTGTCTCTAAACTAAGATTTTAAGTACCTACTAGGATTTTGAAGATATCAAACGATTAGCAATGAAGTTATAGTTGATTCTTTTTTATAGTGAAATTTAAGAATATTACCTACACTTTAAAGAAAGTTTTATAGAAATTGAATAATTGATTTAAGAATTATTAAACTTTAAAGTTCAAAAAGAAATAAGTCCTTGTAGGTGAATAAGATATTGAAGAGTTTTGTGGCAATTGGAGCCTTTTTGTACAAATCTACTTAAATACAAAAGGGTTTATCAATATAATTTTTTTTTGTAATATCATTGTATTATTATTATTTTTTATTAAGGACAAATTACTTATTGGAATCTTGCCAATAAGTTTTAAATAAATTCTCCATAGCCAAATATCTAATGTATTTTTAGATAGAAGACCATGCCACACAACAATAGCAAGACTCTTTTTTGATATTATATATTGATATCATGGCCTACTAGATGATATTATATGCAATTGTGGATCCCAGTTCATATCTAAGTTTTTGAGATGTTTTTTTGAAATATTGAAGGTGGACATTAAACTTCCTTTGGCTTTCCATCTTCAAATTGATGGCCAAATAGAACAAATTAACCAAGTTTTGGAATAGTATTTACAATGAAAAATCAAGTATCAATAAGTATCAATTAGATCTTATATCTACTATTAGTGAAATTTACGTATAATAATATTGTTCATGCTTTAACTTAGTAAACATCATTTTATTCTAACTATAGATATCACTTGAAGCTTCATCTTTGGAATATATCAAAAAATAATAATCTAATAACTAAAGGATTTGCAAAGCATCTATCGTAATATCAAACAACTATGAAGCATCAATTGCAAGCAGCTCAAAAATCTTATAAAAAATCTACAAATAAACTCAAAAATCAATCACCTATTTTTTATATTGGAGATAAAGTGTGACTTCTTTGACGGAACATCAAGACTAAGCGACCATAGAATAAGTTAGACAATCAAAGATTAGGACCATTTTCCATCTAGAAGCAAATTAATCTTGTAGCATATTGCTTAAAACTACCATCTTCTATGAAGGTACATCTAATTTTTCATATCTCTCTTTTGGAATCTTATAGAGAGTTGCATATTCCAAAAAAAATATAATAATCACCACCTAGTATCAAAATCAATAATCGTAAAGAATATGAAATTAAAAATATGTTTAATTCATAATAAAAGTGGAACAAATTAAAATATCTTATTCATTGATATGACTATGATATTAATGAACATGTAAAGGAACTGGCCAAAAATCTTGCTAATATGCCTCAAAAAATATAAAATTTTTATCAATTCTATCCTCACAAATCCAAACATGTTTGATGATAACTTCTTGGTGAAGATTGGATTTGAAAAATATTTATCAGAGGAGGAGAGTCAAATCAAATCTTTCATCAAGATACAGTCATTTATTTCAAGATAGAATAGAATTATAGAAGTAAGTCAATCACCATGTCAAACCTTCAAGTATTAAAAGATTTAGCAAAATAAGACTCAAAAAATTCACTTGTTATGCAAGCTTTGAGCAAACCAATGTAATTTTCATAGCCTTTAATTGAGCATAGGAAAGATGATATATTTCAACACCAAATATGACAATAATTGAAGCCATTAGAAGCAACATCTATTCATATAAGTTTTAATTTTGATACTTGAGTTTTAATAATATTGCTTCAACTTAGAAAGATAAATCCTCTTAACCTTGAGATTTTATTTAGAGGATGTTTTGAAAGCCACAATCAAAATTAGATCCTTAGATAGAACAACAAAGGTACTAATTAATTACTATAGGTGATTTTTTTGAAAATGAATAGAATCTATTATCTAAAAATAGATAATAGAATATATAACTTCATTGATATATCATATTTTTTATTTTCTATGTATATAAAAAGATTCTCAAAGATATGAGCTTCTGTTGATATTTTTTTTTAAAGAAGGAGGTGTCACAAACATAAGATTTATTCTAATAATTATCTAGCTAATATGAATAGGTAGAAGTACATAAAAGTAGGTTAATTTGATAATATCTTATACAAAACCTTCTTGTAAGATTTGTAGATGCGGTTTCATCTTTATACATGTCTATAGGTTATTGATAGGTTAAAAACTTAGCCAACAAATTAACCACATATTGCACATGTTGATAGCTTATAAAACAAGCTAAGTATGTGGCAAATATGTAAGAAACTTGTCTTGCAAGTTTGATATGTATCATAAAAATTAAACACATATTAGAGATCTTATAGAATATTGCTATGTAGCTCTTAGGTAGAAAGTATAAATAGAAACAAGAGTGAAGCCTTCTTTATTCTTATTAATATCTTTTTAATTTTTAGTCTTATTTCAAGAGTCTTTAATCTTCTTGTCTTTAATAATAGCCATTCTAGTTTTAATATTATTCCATTTTTAAATAATTATTTATTCTTTTGAGTGACATGAGAGTGTATTGATATTTTATTCTTTTATGATTCATATCCTTGATAGTTTGATAAGTGTAAAGATTCATTATTCTTATTTTGTATTTAAGAAGTGAATGGATTACTCTACTTTTATTGTTACATTTGAAGGTTGTGGACAATCCACCTTTAAACTAATATTCATTAATTTTTTATCTTGATTTTTTCCTTAAAAGAGAATAGATCACCTCTCTTTATAGAAATTTTTATTTGATATTAAAGGTTTTAGATTATCCTCCTCTAATTTAAATTACAGAGTTATTAAGTTGTCTAAGATAGAAAGAAAGATCATGGATGCTACATTTAGCAGAAATAAGAATAGATTTGTAACTATCACAAATCTTTGAGAGCTTATTAACACTCTTAGGATAGAAATTTCATAAATCACTAATACTAATCATAGAAATACTACTCCTACATCTATGGAAGAAGTCTAGTGCATATGTCAAAAAATTGTATAATTGAAAGAAGCAAGTAAATTAGCCTTACAATCAAATCTAAGAAGTCTCGCTTCTACAACCATGAATGAGGCAAAGATTAGTATGCTTGAGAAGTTTGATAGAATAAGATCAAAATTTCAAGGATTTTAGCAACAAGTCAAGCTATATTTAAGATTGCATCTTTTCCAATACCTTAATGGATTTACTCAAGTTAGATTCCTAGGTACATTTCTATCTGGAAGTACTCTTTTTTGATTTACACCTTTAATAAAAAAAGATTCATGATTTCTTTATAATTTGAATTCATTCTTTGAAGTATTTATAGCCATATTTGGTAAAAGTGATCAAAAGAGGGTAGCAAAGACCAAGCTTTGATCTTTACAATAAGGATCACGGTTAGCTAAAATACATGCTATAAAATTCTAAAACCTTCCTAATAATGTCAAATGAAAAGACAAAGTCCTTATCAATCAATTTTATTATAGATTGAAGAATAATATCAAAGATTTATTACTAACAATATCAAAAGCAAACTTCTTGAAATAATTTATTGCTCAAACCATTACATGCAATAATCGATTATTTGAAAGGTGTCAAGAACATAGATTTGGGAGAAGAGAAACAAATCAATTAATGACAATATTTCCTAAGTTTTTAAAAACTTATTTGACTAAGCCAAAATCAATATAAATTGATGTGATATATTTTAAACTTCTTAAAGAACAAAAAAATACTTGACATTATTAAGAAGGTTTGTGCTTATATTATGGGGAAACAAAGCTTGTTGCTCAACATTGTCCAAAGAAACAATGCAATTATAAAATGCAAAGTATGGTTGCTGAAGAAGATAATATGTTGAAAAATGAATTTTTCTATCTACAATAGGAATCATTGTTGTATTGTGATTTGGCTACCATGTGAAAAAATTGTACATATATATTTAATGTATAATTCACTACATAGTTAAATGAGAGCCATATTAGTGGACTTTTATTGGTTACAAGATGTGATTGGGTTGTTAGTTTAGAAAGAATTTATCTAAAAAGGTTATTATTAAGATTTATACAACCTTATTTTTTTTTTGATAGTAATTTTGAGGTTGATTTTATATTAATAGTAACTTTTATATATTTTGAGTCACATTTGTTAGACATTGGTGACCCTTAAAATCTTACTTCCTTTATTTGGTGCTTAAAGCATAAAGTATATAAATCTTATAAGAAGAAGGACTAGAAAAGGATTTTTATTATAAAAAGGGTAGTTTGGCTATCCATGTGGATAAATAGAGGTGGATGATAGAAATCTCTATTCTAATTGACCAAAAATCATGCCTAATAGACTTCAAGGAGGCTGCCTGAGGCCTTATTAGGGATTAGGGTTTGAATTTTAGAAGGATTCAAACATCAAAGGCTAGGGTCACAAGGTTTAGATTTTTGGATATGATTTTGGTGCAAATCTTGCATGATTTGGACTTTTTATGAAAAAGTTATAGGTTCTCAAAGTTAAGGTATTGATTTTGGACCTACTGCCACTCTTCTGGGTATAAATTGCACAAACAAAGATCAATCAAGGATTGGCAACTAGAATTGGTAAGAACACTTTCTTGGCTATACTTTGTATATACAACTTAATGAATTTCAAGCTAGAATGAAGGAGTTATTGGGAGTTGAAGTTAGTACTTACAAACTTAAAGACAGTAAGTGACCCCTTTACATAGTGGATGTGTTTTAAGCTATATCTTGGAAAATTTGATATATTTTTGGCTCAAAATTATCAGAAGTGTACATGTTTATGTCACAAGACTATATGCAAAAAAATTTTGGTATTAAAATTTTGGATTTGTGAGATATAAAGAAAATAGTACTCATGTGTCTCTGAGCTAGGGTTTTAAGCACGTGCTAGGATTTTTGAGATATTGGACAATTAAAAGAAAATTTATGGTTGATTCTTCTTTGTGGTGAAATTTAAAAGTATTACTTAGACTTTCAAATTTTTTTTTAGAAACTGAACAGTTAAATCAAGAGTTATTGAATTCTAAAGTTTAGCAAGAAATAAGTCCTTACGGGTGAACAAAGTTTTGAAGGATTTTTGTGGAAATTTGAACCCCTTTTGTACAAACCTACTTGAATACAAGAGGGTTTTATCTATACAATTTCTCTTTTTAAGATGGAAATGGCATAGAATACCCTTTAAGATGGCGTAGAGTACCCTTTAATACTTACTCCAAAGGGATGCATGTTCTATACGTTTGGCATACAGGATAGTTCTTTTCCCAGTTCAACTAATAAGCAGAATAAGAGCATATGCATCAACATAGATGTCGACAGTGCTAAAAAGGACTCTAACGAATACGTATTCTATTCTAATATACACGCAATATATGACCGCTCCAAAGAGTATATTATGACACACTCTAAGGATATTGGTATCAAAGTTTCAAAAGATACGATAGGCGATATGTTCAAATACCCACTGAAGGAATATACTAAGGAGGGTAAAACAAATATGAAGATATATACAAAGATTATTATGAGCAGTAAGGACTCAAGAATATGGACCACGTTTTATGATACAAAACAGAACAAAATAGACTCTAAATCTCTGGAAGGAGTCCACTGTCGTATGTATCTTGCCTTATTTTTTGACTCTCTATACTTTTGGTCAGGGAGTAGAGCATCTCTACAGTGCAAACTTTCTGAAGCTATTGTCGAGATAGTAGATAGAGCTGCATCTTCTTTGGATATGAGTCTACTAAAAATCGAAGACGAAGATACTTAAAATTTTTTTTTTATCACATGTTACTACCTTGCAGTGTTCTGAAACTGTGAGACTCCGCTTTTATATCTACAAAATGGTACGACAGGTCTGCTAAGAACCTCATATAACTTAAAACGGGAGCAGCTAGCAATGTTGGTTATTACACCACTCAGAAACTCCTTTGATATATCAAACTCGTTTATCAAATACTTGAACCTGTTCGACCTCTGCTTGGTACTACCTTCTAACCTAAAGCATTGCAAACTCTTGTATATTCCCATAACTATGAATTCTCCAAATTGTGTAATGATACGTATAGTATGAGCAACGGCTAAGCATTGCTGTGAAGATACAAAGTATATATTGGATACAATGATATGAAAGGACACCTTCCTATTACTATTGTCAATACTTTGGTACACGAGAACATCTACCTTTTCTCTTAACACTTTTTTTAGCACAGAAGAAATATGATCTACAAACACATTTGTTTCTACGTTCCATCTATGAGCTGGACAGTCTATATCAAGTCTAAACTTTTAAGGACCTTCTCTTATCACCTCCGAAAACCTTCTTTCTTGAGGGAGCAATCTTTTGTACCATATTAGGAAGTACTCCCAGCTCTCAAAGAATGTAAAGTATCTTCTGTCATCATCATCCACTCTCTGTACTATACATCTGTCCCTCTCCGTTAGCATATCATGCAATGGTCCAGTCTTTATAGTATTATAAAATTTCTTTCCTTTGTACATTTTTAGTGCTTTGTATCAACTATTTGTCGCTACGATGTTAGTGTGATATTGCATGATAAGCAGGGAAGTGATATTCTTTTAGTGTGGACTATACGCTATGTTATATTGCATGTCACAATGGCTTCAATCTTTGTCACCTTTTCCAATATTGGTCAGAGGAAATTTGAAGCACCTATGCTTCAGTTCCTTGATGCTCATAACGAGAAGTATGTCCTTGAGGATGTCCACAGAATATGCTTCATCTTTGGAACGTCTGAGGAGAATACATATGTCTACTTCTTTTCGGCTATGCCCACTGACTACAAGCTCATATCATCGCTAACCACTCTTACGAGGTCAACAGATGGCATTATATTCTCTACCGACAATCTACATGCATCAAGAGAAGTAGTGCTTTGTTTCCCTAAGGATAACCTAAATGGCAACACCATACAACATCTTGGTCTAAGATGCCACAAGAACAAGTACTATGAGACAGTAACAGAAAGATGCACTGGATACATAGTGGTTCCTGAAGAGAGGAAAAAGAGGGACACATACGCCAAGCTCTCACCTACCTGGCCTTGTGATATTTACTATATACAATGTGGCAACGACAGAAAGAAAGAAGTCGTAAGAGATCTAATATGTGCATGTCCCAGGAACCCCGAGTTTATCGTATCAAAGATATTTTGTGTGATATATAGTACAAGGTTTGTATGTTCAAACTTTGACAGACAAATCTTCTACTTCTTTGATACCAAGAAGTGGACTGCAAAGAGCTCTAAAGCATCGTTGATGAAAGAGATCCTAACAGGAATATACAAGTTTATAACAAACGTGTGTGATACCTATATGGAGACTGTTGAACCTGCTACAAGAATAATGAAGTTTATACAATCTTCTGATAACAGAAAGAAGATAATGTATACCTACTTAGGAATATTCTACAGAGAGGACTTTGAAAGATTACTAGACTCTAAGAAAGATATAATAGGCATAAAAGGAGGGATATTTGACTTTACAGAGAACAAATTGAGACCAGTAGAACTAGAAGATTATACTACTCTATCAACTAAGATCCCGTTTGTACAGCTTGACAATAGTACAGAAGCTGCTAGTGAAGTACTTGACCTACTTACAAAAGTTTTTTCTAATAAAGGCATACAAAAATACTTCATAAGATTCATTTCATCATGTCTAGAGGGAAGGAATACAAACAAGATATTCTCCATATGGTCAGGATCTGGAGACAACGGAAAGACAGTTATGGTCTCTCTGATCGAACGAGCATTTGGTGACTACGCAATAAAGATGCCAACTTCATTACTCAAAGGCAAGAGAGTACAATCATCAGCGGCTACTCCTGAATTAGCAATGCTCAAAAGAAGACTTATTGCCATGGTGCAAGAATTAGACGAAGGCGATAAGCTTAATCTTGGTGTGATGAAAGAGCTCACAGGAAATGATAGTCTATACATAAGAGGTTTATATGAAGAAGGGACCATCATATTCCAGACGGCAAAGTTTGTACTTATTGCCAACAGGATTCCACAAATGAGCACGTTTGATAAAACTGTATGGGGCAGAGTAAGAGTTGTACCATTTGTATCAATATTTGTCGATAAAGTGGAGCCGTCTCATGATCCCCTTACAACACATGTAAATGACACCAACTTCTCTAGCAAAATCCCTCTTCTTGCCCTAGTGTTCATGAGATTGGCTATAGAGGAATACAAACAATACCTGACTCACGGCCTTGAAGAGTCCGATGAGGTCAAGGATTGTACTGAAACAATTTGTGTATCTAATGATATCTTTGGACAGTTCCTAAGTGCTAACGTCGAGAGGAGTGATAGAGACATAGTCTCTGTGAAGGAACTATACGATACTTACAAGTTCTGGTCAAATGATATGTTTCCAGCAACAAAAATAAAAGATATATCATCCTTACGACAGTACCTGATCAAAAACTTGTACACTATAGACCCTATAGACCAGATCCAAGGCTTGTCTTTGATATGAGCAATAAGAAATCCATAAGCAGATGCATACAATACGCACCTATAGTGTACAATAGCAAACCGACAGTATACATATACTGCCAATGTAATGGTCTGGTTTTTTACTGATGTAGAAGATATAATTATATCTATGGTTGTCACAGTTATATACGTATTATTTACTGTATCCTTCAAGGAAAAGATTACCTTCTTAACAAGACACAAAAATGGCTGGTCATAACATCCCAAACATCACGGTCCTAGTCCCTCCAGAGCAGATGATGAATACTGCAAATGCAATTCTGACGCAATGGAGAATTAAAAGGCTAATTCCTGATCTTGTATGCGAGGGTCCAAAGCTCCATCTTACCAGTGATGATGTTGTAGAAGTATTACAAGCACTTATACGCGATCCTAAGCTTGCAACTACTGCAGTGAAGCTGAGACAGGTGTGCACAGACTTTGTTACTAACTGCTTGGAGATTCAAAGCGACAAAGAGTACCAGGTTTGGGATGCCTGTTATGTCAGCCCCAAAATACTAGTTATTGGAGAAAAAGAATCAAAACCCTATCCTGAAGGTCCCGATCATCTTGGATGCTCATGTGGAGATAGATATTATTGTCAGCTACAGTTGGCAATAGCATACGATGGCCTCGAGTCTAAGCCTTTTAGTGTTCACAGTGCGTACATATATACGGACAATCACCAATTTGTGGACCTTGTAAAGTCTAAGGACACTCCCAATGGCGACAATGAGATATACTCTCTCAGGATCAAGTGTGCACATCTTATAACAGATGCAATGAGAAAGAAAGCCAAGAATAATATAGCCCAAGAACAATCTGATGAATCCTATCCTAAGCTAGAAAAGAGCACACACTGTTAGCTGAGTTTCCTCGCACAGTAGATATGTAGTGTAAAAAAAAAGTTAGAGTCACTCTCATCTGTATGGAAGTGGTTCTAATATGCTCCGTTATTTTTTTTCTTAAGTTCTGATCTAAAGATTATAAAATCTTTTTTGAACATTCTATTACATCTGCAATTGCTATATTGTATTCCTAAAGAATAGTTTGAATTACACTTTATGATGAAGCTGTTCTAATATACAATACACAGCTCTTCGTATGCATGTATTATCAGCTCTGAAAAACTCTAATCATATCTTATGTTGTTGTAACATTTGTGTTTAGAGCTGCCTTGTCATAGTCTCTAAAGTATAATGCTAGATGATTGAGACGACACATATTGTACCTCAAAAGCTATAACACATCCTGATCTTGATACTATCCCAAATATTTGTATGGTCTGACTAGCTGATACTACCCTCTACTAAGATTAACCATAATGCCTATCATTCCACATTTCATACTTTTTGGATCTAGGCGTAAGATATTCAATAAATCATGGAATGTAGTCTTCGGCAACAGAACCCTTAGAACAGTCAGAATTGTACTCTTCTTCTTCACCATCGTATGGGGTATCTTTATCTTTTATTATTAGACTATTACTAAATACAGACTTCCTGACTCTTTGATCGTCTTTAAGCTTTTCAAGTATCTTATCATCGCGAGAGTCCCATTTCTTATGTACGTACACTGTCTTCTGTATTGTATTTGTCTCATAGTGAGGATGTTCCGATGGATCAAAGAATTCTTCTTTGTATCTTTGCCTTCTTTTAGCTTCTTCCATGCGCTCGATGATCGACTTTGCTGCAACACTTGATGGGACAAAAGGAACACCTGCCTTTTTCTTGTCCTCTTCATATGCTCTCATTTTCAGGCCAATGAGTTCTAGCTTCTGAGAGTCTAATAGTGGCACTCTTTTGTTTATAGTCAAATCATACTTAGAATTGTATTTGCTCCTTTGTAGTAGCAACTTCTTTTCATCGTCAGGCAATGCTCTATATTCTTCTCTCTCCTGACAATATTCACCAATACCCAGTATGTCATTCCATTCATGAATATGAGGATGTTTGACTTGTAGCTCTTTCAATGAGCTATATTCTTCCTGTGATGTCATACTTCGTATAGCTTCCCACGCATTCTGGACAATGCCATTCTCCAATACTGGGTATAATCTTTTAGCAACCATTCTACATTTGATACCTAGGGTCTTACAATAATAAGGAACCAATCCAAACTCTTCAGCATCTCTTGTCTGATCTTCGGTAGGCGGTTTATCAAGTGTCACCTCTGTGATCTTTTCTTCTTCTTCTTTCATCTTTACAGCCACTCTGAGCTCTGCTACTTATTGCTATTTTGTAATATTTTTATAATATTTGGCCTTTTTATCAAGCATAAATCACTTGTTAGGATTTTGCCAATAATTTTCAAATGAATTCTCTATAGCCAGGTATCTAGTGTATTTCCAAATAAAAAATCACGCCATCCAATATTGTGCACTTGGAATTATGTACAATACCTTGTAAAGGTCCTATTTTTTTTTTTAAATCTCTTATCTTGTTTTATAATAGATATATTTTTAGAACCTAAAAATTATAAAGTCTCTACCTTATTAGATTCAAGAGCCTCAACTTGTTTTATAAATAAAGACTTTGTCAAAAAATAAGAAATGTTTTTAGTCAAGAAAACTAAATCCACGTACATAGAAGTCATAGATGATCATTTATTGTCTTTTGGAGATATTGTCCATTAGACGATTCCTTTAGATGTAGCAATTAAGGGACATAATAGTATAATAATATTTAATATGATTAGATCTCCTTTCAATCCAATTATTTTAAGATTATTATAGTTAAAAAAATATAATCTTCAAATAAATTGGATTTTTTGTAACCTTAATTTTTTTTATAATTTAATCTAAAAATCTATTAGTCAAATAAATATATATAAGTCTAATACATCCAAATCCTTATTGATAGATACAAAAGCTTTTATAAAATCAATAAAAGACGAATCATCTTTTGTTATATATGCCATACTTATTTTTGATGCTAAAAAGACTAAAAATAGTATTCCTAACCAATATTAAGATTTTAATGATGTTTTTGAAAAAAAAATATAAATATCTTTTCAAAACATTGGCCTTATGATTATTCAATCAATCTTCAAGAGGGAGTTCAACCATCATTTAGAGCAATCTATAGTTTATCACAGAATAAGTTAGCTGCATTGAAAGAATATATTCACAAGAACTTGGCTAAGAACTTCATATGCCATTCAAAGTTTCTAGCAAGAGCTCCTATCTTATATGTGAAGAAAAAGGTGGATTATTGCAAATATATGTAGATTATTGAGGACTTAATAAGATTACGATAAAAAATAAGTATCCTTTATTTTTCATTTCAAGACTTTTTGATCAAATTAGTCAAGCAAAGATCTATACAAAAACAAATTTGCAAAGAGCATACAACTTGGTTCACATAAAAAAAAGGTGATGAATAGAAGACTGTACTTCAAACTAGGTATGGGAATTTCAAATATAATGTCATATTATTTGGACTTACAAATGCATCAACTGCTTATCAACATCTTATAAATGATGTTTTTTGTGAGTTTCTTGATAATTTTGTTGTTTGTTATTTAAATAATATTTTGATCTATTTTAATGATATATAAAAATATGAACTTTATATTTATTATATGCTATAAAAATTTAGAGATACAAGACTATATACCAAGATGAAAAAGTGTATATTTCATACAACTCAAGTTGGCTTTTTAGGATATATCATTTTAAATGATGGTCTCAAGATGGATCCTAAGAAAGTCCAAATAATCATGAACTGGAAGATTCCAAAAATAATAAAGGATGTGTAATGCTTTTTGAAATTTGCCAATTACTATTGAATTTTTATCAAGAGTTTTTTTTAAATTACAGCTTCACTCATATCCTTAACTTGTAAAGTCAAACTTAAAAAGAATAAAGAAATAAAAGCATTGTTTGAAGCTTTGAAGATAGCTTTTAATTTTGCACCAATCTTGTATCATGTTGACTTTTTTAAGATATTTTTTATAAAAATAAATGTATTAGACTTTGCTTTGAATGTAATATTATCACAAATGGGAACAGATGACAAATTCCATCTAGTAGTATTTTATTCCAAGAAATTTTCAACAACAAAGATTAATTATAAAATCTATGACAAAGAACTTCTTGCAATTACAGATCCTTTTTAAAAATGGCATCATTATTTAGAAGGTGCTTCTAGTCAAATCACCATTGTCATGTGGCATGATCTTCTATTTGAAAATACATTAGGTACCTAACTATGGAAAATTTATTTAAAACTTATTGGCAAGACTCTAATAAGTAATTTGTCTTTAATAAAAAAAATAAGTAGATTTGTACAAAAAGGCTCCAATTGCCACAAAACCCTTCAATTTCTTATTCACCTACAAGGACTTATTTCTTTTTGAACTTTAAAGTTTAATAACTCTTAAATCAATTATTCAATTTCTATAAAACTTTCTTTAAAGTGTAGGTAATATTCTTAAATTTCACTATAAAAAAGAATCAACTATAACTTCATTGCTAATCGTTTGATATCTTCAAAATCCTAGCAGGTACTTAAAACCTTAGTTTAGAGACACCTAAGCACTATTTTCTTCATATTTTACAAATCCAAAATTCTAATACTATAAAATTTTTATATTTAGTCTTGTGACATAAACATATATACTTTTAAAAATTTTGAGCTAAAAATTTATCAAATTGCCTAAGATATAGCTCAAAACATAACCACTAGTTAAGCAAGGTCACTTATTGCCCTTAGCTTACAAGCACTAACTTCAACTCCTAATATCTCTTTTATCCTAGCTTGGATTTTATCAAGCTATATATAAAAAATATAGCCAAAAAAATATTCTTTCTAATCCTAATTGCCAAACTTCTATTGCTTTTTGTACACACAAGTTATACTCAAAAGTGTGATAATGGATACAATTTCAATACCTTAACTTTGAGCACCTATATCTCCTTCATAAAAAATCAAAATCACATGAAATTTGTACCAAAACCATAGCCAAAAATCCAAACTTGCTGATCCTAGCCTTTGATGTCCAACTCCTCTCGTAAAACAAACCCTAATTCCTAATAAGTCCTCAGATAGCCTCCTTGAAGCCCATTGGGCATGATTTATAGCCAATAGGAATAGAAACTTCTATCATCTATCTCCATTCATCTACATGGATGGCCTAACTATTTCTTTTCACACTAAAAATATCTTTCTAATCTTTTTTCTTATAAGATTTGTATAATACGTGTTCTAAACACCAAATAAAAAAGTAAGTAAGATCTTAAGGATCACCAATGTCTAACAAAGGTGACTTAAGATATATAAAAGTTATTATCAATATAAAATTAATCTCAAAAGTCACTATCAAAAAAAAAAAAAAAAAAGTTGTATAAACCTTAATAATAGATCTTTTTATTAAATTCTTTTTAAACTAACAATCCAATCATATTTTGTAACCTATAAAAGTCCACTAATATGGCTCTCATTTAGGTGTGTAGTAAATTTTATATTAAATATATATATACAATATTTTTATATAATAACCAAATCACAACATAACATCGTATATATAGATCACAAGAACCTTGAATATTTTATATCAACACACGTGCTGAATTATTGTCAAGCTTATTGAAGTATGTTTTTGTCAAGATTCAAGTTCATTATCACTTATCCACTAAATAAACAACAATGTTTGTCTAATTTACTTTTTAGACATTCTTATTTTGCATCAAAAAAAAGAGATTTAGCTTTTGATTAGTAAAAAATAATCCTCTTAAAGCCAAAGTAATTTCATCTTGAAGCAATGAAATCAACATTGACTATTGATTCAATTTTCTTTAAGTAAGTCTAGAAAAGTATGTCTTTAAACCTTCTTGTTTATGATATTAAGAATAATTCATCTAAGTCTCATGATATTTCCAAGTTTCAGTTAAAAAATAATCTATTCTAGTTTGAAGGGTGCCTATATGTTTCAAAAGATGAAGCACAATTACATACTCTTGAAGCTCATGACAACTTCCTTACAACATGATATTTTGGATATAATAAGACTTTGGAGCTAATATCAAGAGATTTTTGATAGCTTCAAATATAAAAAGGTGTTAAAAAATTTGTATAATTGTATAAAATTTGTTTAATATCAAAAATTCTTTGTCATTGACCTTACGGACTTTTCCAACTATTACATATACCAAAATAATCTTGGTCTTTTATTTCCTTAGATTATATCATAGATTTCTTAAATTCAAGTTTATATAATTTTATATTTGTGATTATAGATCCTTTCACCAAGTTGGCCTATTTTGTATCATGTATAAAATCTATCACATGTGAAAAAATAACTAAACTCTTCTTTGATAATATCTATTATTATCATGGATTATCAAGGGATATTATATCAAATAAAGGGATGCAATTTGTATTAAGATTTTGAAGAATCCTTTTTAAAATATTGAAGGTGGATATAAAACTATCTTTAACTTTCTATCCTCAAACTGATGGATAAATAAAACAAATAAATTAATTTTTGGAGCGATATTTGAGATGTACTATCAACTATTATTAAGGTAATTGGACAATTCTTTTGCCATTAGCAAAGTTTGCTTATAATAATTTGATACATTCTTTTATTCAACAAACTCCATTCTTTGCCAATAATAATTATCATCTACAACTTGATATTTTTGACTTTTAAAAAATTAATAATCTTGTGGCAAAAGATTTGGCAAATTAGTTGAAAAAGCTACATGCAACAATAAAGATACAACTAAAACTTTTATAAAACTTTTATAAAACTTTTTTATAAGATTAATTTGATACATCTTATAAAAAAGTTTTTTAAAAGCTCTATAGACATGGATTCTTCTCTACATAAGTCTATACATGATTGATAGATTAGAAACTTGGCCAAAAAATTAGCCATGTGTTATATATGTTGATAGCTTATGGAACAAGATAAATATATAGCGCACATATAGGAAACTTATTTTGCAAGTTTGACATGTGTCTTGTAAATTGAACACCTATTGGACTCCAATAGAACGTTGCCATGTAGCTCTTAAGTAGATAGTATATATAGAGACAAGAGTGAAGCCTTCTTCAATCTTATCAACACCTTTCTTATTTTTAGTCTTATTTCAAGAACCTCTAGTTTTCTTGTCTTTAATAATAGGCATTCTAGTTTTAATATTATTCTATCTTTGAATAATTTTCTATTCTTTTGAATGACATGAGAGTGTGTTGATATTTTATTCTTTTATGATTCATATCCTTGATAAGAAGTGATATTAAGGATATATACTTTGGAAGTTCATAGAACCTTTTAAAACATTCTAGAGATTTTTTAGTTAGTGGAAGTCACTTGCAAAGCTTCTTAATTGGTGAAAGTAGCTCAAGAAGCTTTGTAATTAGTGGAAAAAGCTTGAAAAGCTTCCAAGTTGATAAAAAGAGCTTGAAAAGCTTTCTAGATAATAGAAACTGCTCGAAAAGCTTCCTAATTTGATAGAAGCCGTTGTCGTCTTATAATTGCTTACAATATGTAAAATCCACTCAAAATACATAATATGTTTATAGATTTAGATATGTATTATAATGATTAGTAAAATAAATTAAACGGGATTGGTGTAAGAAATTTTATTTTAGATTTTTTACTTAGTTTGGTTATGACTTTTAAATTATATAGAATCTAAATATTTAGTATAAAGCCTTGAGAAGCAATTGAGGTCCAAAGAAGAAGAATTAAACTACTAAGAGGCTTATTTGGAAGGGTGAAGATAAAGTGAGGATGAATGAAGATAAGGGGTGAGGTTCTTCATTCCTATTAGTCAATGGTCATGCCTAATAAGCTTTGAGGAGGCTACTTGCAACAATAACAATGGTTTTGGCAACTTCAAGGAGGCCATTTGGAAATCAGAGACTAGGGTTAGAAAGCTTGTTTTTTGGGCTACAATTTTGGTATAAAAATTGAGAGGTTTGGAGTTTTTATGAGAAAGAAGTAGGCACTTGAAGTTAAGGTGTGCAAATTGTACCTACTGTCACACTTTTGAAGATTGGAGGAGTTTTACGAAAGCTTTTGGAGATTGAGAGGTGCAATTGAAGAGGGGGTTTTAAGATCTACATCTAATGAAGAAGAATTACTGCATTTAGAGTTTTGAAAAAGGAGATATTAGGAGTCAAAGACAGCAGATTGAATTCCAAAGCAGTAAGTAGGCCGTTTAATTCATTGTGATGGGTTTTGCCATATCTTGAGTTTTTAGACGAATTTTTGCCTAAAAATCTCCAAAAAGGTGAATCTTTGTGCTAAAAAGCTACATATTAAAGTTTCATAGCATTTTGACATTGAGTTTGTGAGATATAAAGAATTTAGTACACAAGTGTTTGTAAACAAGGATTTGAAACTACTATTAGGGTTTTTATGATATCTAAATATCAATAAACAATCGACAGTTGAAACTTGTTGTGCTAGTTTTTAAAAGCATATTAGTACTTTATGTAAAATTTTAGTAGATTTGAATAGTTATATTAAGAATTATAGACTGATGAAGTTTGGAAAAAATTCCCCTTCTACGGGTGAATGAGAGTTTAGAGTATTTTATTATAGTTTGAGTGTTTTTGTGAAATAAGACTTATGTATTGGGTGTAATAATTCTAAAATAAAGAATTTTATAAAAATTTGAAGGTTTTATTATTTTGGATCTTAATTGAATATTTAGTTGCAACTAGAAGCCTAGCACTTTCTTGAGGCAAATTCTCTCTACCTTGACATTAGATTCAAATTTATACTATACAATGATGTTTTATTTTGGAAGTAAAGATATATCTTATAAATGTATATTTAAAGCCAAGGTAGCAACTATACTTATAATCTTAAATAGAGAAGCTTTTTTGACTTTAGATAATAAATTTTTTTGTCTAGTCTTAGCCTTAGCTAGGACTTTATAGTCTTTGATTTTATAATCTATTTCTAAGCAAAACCTACATTGGATTGAAAGATTTAAGGAACTAATGAGCATGCATTTTAGCTTCTTAGTAATTAGACCATAAATCTTTACTTCTAGCTTCCATCTGATTTTGAAATCCATTGCAATATAAAATCTTGGCTTTTAGATGTTCTTATTATCAAGTCTAATAATAAAAATTTCATCCACCATGGTCGCAATTTGATATATAATTATAAAAAAAAATTCTAAAATGCTCTCAAGTACAATATATGTTGGTATTTTGAACAAATTTGAATATATATTTCTATCACAATTCCAAATAGTTCTTGGATCAAACTTTAGATCTCACGCTTGAATTATATATAAATCAATTGTAGATTTGTATGGAGATTGAATTAAAATCTTTTGTATAATTTTTATTAAAAATATTTTAAGATATAAATAGCTTCAATTAAGATTCTTGCCAAGAGCTATAGAGTTGTTGATTATTTCTTCTAATATTTCCTTCCAAGTATAAAGTGTAGTATTATTTGGCTTATCATCAATAAAATAGACAATAATAATGTCTTGATATAGTTGTGCTATTGTTTGTCTTACCAAATTATTATTTTTTTTGATTTTGTCCAAATCAATAAATTTACATAGCTTTTGAAAAATTCAAGTAATAACAACTTATTTAGTATATGCCAAGTCATGTGAAGGCAACTTTTTTCACTTTGTAAGCTGTAAGAAGCCAATACTTTTCATAGGTTGCCACAAGTACTACTTGCAATAATACTATATTGATTTATTCATGAAACTGCTTTAATATATTTTGCATAGGATACCATATCTCACAAAATTATTCTATTATATGCTACAAATCTTTAAAAGAAAATAAAATTTAAAAAATTTAAAAAAAAACTTTTTAATACTTTATTTAATAGGAATTCTAAGCAATTACATTTATTGATACAAATTAGATTGTGACTTGATTAAAGTTGAGATTGTACGATATAATTATAGTCACACCAACAATAAATACAAATTATAGGCTCTCAAAATCCTAACTTGTAAGCTTCAACAATTATTTACAATGCTCTTCTATATCACCTATAAATTAAATAAGCATAAATTAGAATTTATTGAATAAAAAAATATATACTATTATCATGTTGTGATTTGACTATCATATAAAAATAATGTGTGTATATGTGTATATATATATATATATATATAATTTATTACACAATTGAATGAGAGTCATATTAATAGATATTAATAATGTGATTAGATTATTACTTTAGAAGGAGTCTATTTAAAAATGCTACTATTATGATATATATAATATATATATATATATATATATATATATATATTTTTAATAGTGACTTTTGAGGTTGATTTTATATTAATAATAAATTTTATATATTTTAAGTCACCTTTGTTAGACATTGGTGATTCTTGAAATCTTATCATATTTATTTTATTTGGTGTGTAGGATACATACTATGTAAATCTTATTAAAAAAAAAAAAAAGATTAGAAAGAGATTTTAATATTCAAAAGAATAGTTAGGCAATTTATCTGAATGAATGGAGATAGATGATAAAAATCTCTTTTCCTAGTAGCCAATAGTATCAAAGACATGAATCATAAAAGAACAAATATCAATACACTCTCGTGTCACTTAAAAGAATAGAAAATTATTCAAAGATGGAATAATATTAAAATTAGAGTGGCTATTATCAAAGACAAGAAAACTAGAGATTCTTGAAATAAGACTAAAAATAAGAAAGGCATTGATAAGAATGATAAAGGCTTCACTCTTGTCTCTATATATACTATCTATCTAAAAGCTATGTGGCGATATTTTATAAGATCTCTCACACATGTCCAATTTATAAGACATGTATCAAACTTATAAGACAAGTTTTCTTATGAGTGGGCCTTGTATTTAGCTTGTTCCACAAGCTATCAACATGTATAATACATGGCTAACTTGATGGCCAAGTTTTTAACCTATCAATTATCTATAGACATGTATAAAGATGAAATCACATCTATAAAGCTTCTATAAAGGTTTTATATAAGATATCATCAAATTAATCTATTTTTACTTACTTCTATCTATCCATATTAATTAAATAATTATCAAAGTAAAACTTATATTCATGACATTATCCCTTCTTTTAGGAATGAGTTCCATGAGGAGCAATGATTGCATATTAAAGAAGTCCAAGATGCGTCAAATTATGTTTGCCAGATATTTTGATCTTTGTTCTCTTTGAAGGTAGTTGATAGGTCTTCTTAGCCATTGATAATATTTCATATCAAGGCAAGAGAATCATTCTAATATTTGATTATTGTTGAGGCTTTCATAACTTCCTTCAAAGAAAACATTTAGAGCACTATGAAGAGTAGTTTCTATCACGGGTATAGAATATAGACTAGAAGTCTAAACAAGAAGTTGAAGAAGAACTGACAAGAATTAGATTAATCAAATGAGTACAAAAATTAGACTTCCAAGAGATGTATTGTCGAGACTAAAGACCTCTTAAGCCTCGATTCCAATATAAATTCCTACCTAGGAAGCTTTTCAATCAACTTCCACTACCTAAGAAACTTCTTAAGCAACTTCTATCTACTTTGAAGATGCTAGAAGGTTCTAGCAGGTTCTAGAGAGTTTTCAGAATCTTCTAAAATATTTTAGAAGGTTTTGACAAGTATGTCCTTGACATCACCTCCTCTTCTAGCTTCGAGGTCTCCAAGAAGCCATTTGAGATGTATGCTCACAAACGTAGGAAATTAAAGATTTGACGCATAATCTCTGCAATATATTCCAATTGTCATTCACGAGGCAGATGATTCATGGGTCCTTGTAGCCATCGATGTCAAATAGAGAGAATTCGCCTTGGAAAAACATCGGATTTCTAGCTGTTATTAGAACTAGCAGGAAACATTAAAGAAAGCCGTGCAAGTATCTTCTATACTTGTACAATATTTATTCAAGCTTCCATACTATACTTATATTATACTTATATTATATTTATATAAAACTTATATAAATAAAAAGTATAATCTTTTGAATAATACTTATATAAAAATAGAATATAATCCTTAGTATAGTATTTGTATAAATATTTATATAAATATTATATATAATACTTATAAAATACTTATATAAATACTTAATATAAATATAAGTATATACATACTTGTATAATAAGTATAAGCAAAGCATGTAGATACTCAAGTATACCTCAAAATACAACCACATATAAGGAATACAAATTATACAATAAGCTAAATTTAAACAAATGACTAAAAATTCATCAAAAGGTCAAATTAAGCGTGCTTATAGCCTATAGAAAGTTAATAATCTATTGTAAAACATATCAAAATTTCACAAATATATATCTTACCGTTTAAAAGCTATGGCTAAATGAAATAGGTACTAAAAATTTCCAGCAAATACAAAGGCAGCAAAGCTCCTCTTTACTTCAGCATTTGTTGTGGTTGCTATCCTTTTCCAAATTAGATATGCAATAGCTTTTTAGAAAGCTCACTCCATCATCTAACTTGTCTTAAAATTTCGCATGTATATCTCTGAAACTTCAGATTTTATAGCTAGTCAAATCTACTCTTCAAACCCTAGTAACAATTTGCCCTCTTGATACTTCATTGCTCATAAATCTTCTATACAAGCTCCAAATGCATTGATTTTTATTTTTATGGAAAGCTTATACAAGCTACTATAAACACCTAAAATACCAAAAAGGCTGAAGAGACTGTCCAACTTGGGTGGTTGAACAAAGTCTTTGCCTTTCTACATCGGATGGCAGCAGACCCTTTCCCACTCTCAAGCTTACAACTTTCTCTCTCCAACTCCAAATGCTGTAAGAGATAGCTTAATGGAAAGCTAGCACAATTTTCCACACTTTCTACAAATTTCACTAAGAAAAAATTGAAATCAAACTTGCAATGGCAGCTCAAAGTTTATGCCGTCTCCTTTCGATTGCAATAGACCTTACTCCGCTAAACCTAGCATAACTTTTTGCTCACAATTTCAATTCAAGCAAGTAAATAGGTTCTAGAATCTTCACATTTTAAAGAACATATTCTCTGATTTTCATTACAAATGATTTTATATCCTTGGAGCTATCTCTCTCCAAAGTTCACCACTCAAAAATTCCCAAATCCTAGGTCTAGCAAGAGGAGTATTCTCCTCTTTTCCTCTACATCAGTTCATGTCACGCCCACATGGGCAGCCAAAATCCTGTTGGATAGGCCCTATTCATCCCCATACTCTTCTTTCTTACTCCTTACAAGATCCATGCTACTTCAAAGTCAACAAGAAAGATAAGAAAAACCTTTATCTTTCTTCTTAGTACAAAAGAATCTATTCTAAGATATAAATAAGGTAGGAACAAAATAAATAGCCATCTTAATTCACTAATTAAGTGGCTAAAATGAACCCTCTCCTTATAATATCTTCTAAAATAGCCTCTAGCACTCACACATGTAATAACAATAAATACAAAATATATAATATTTTTACACACTACACGTAAATGTAACATGACACTGGTAATGACCAATACCTTTTACTTGAGACCATGTGTGAACTTCTGTGTCTTCATTGTAGAAGTGGCATAAAAATATCATTTTGCTACTACCTTCATGAGCTGGTTCAGCTTCAAAGATAATCATGAGTGACTTGCTACTTGGTATTCTTGGACGTTTTCTTGATTCTTCTAATTCTTCATCTTGAGGTCGACGCGGTGAGTTACTCGATTGAGATGGCATCACTAGTGCAGTATCTTCATTTTTAGTAGCCAAATCTAAATACACTTTGAGATTAGATATTTTAATACTACAAGAAAGCAAAATGCAACAAGTTATATTTCGATAAGACTTGGATCCTACTTATATACATTCCTTTGGAAAAGGCTTCATCTACACGTTGTCATACTGCATTTACGTGCAGTGTATAAAAATATGAAAAATCTTGTATCTATTGTTAATATATGTGTGAGTGCTAGAGGTTATTTTAGAAGATATTATAAGGAGAGGATTTATTATAGCCACTTAATTAGTGAATTAAGATGGCTATTTATTTTGTTCCTACCTTATTCATATCCTAGAATAGACTCTTTTGTAATTAGAAGAAAAGTAAAGGTTGTTTTACCTTTCTTGTTGACTTTTGAGGTAGAATGGACCTTGTGAGGGATAAATAAGAAGAGCATGGGGTGAATAAGGCCTGTCCAATAGGATTTGGCTGCCCATGTGGGCGTCTCATAGTCTAATATGGAAAGAAAGGGAGATATATTCCTCTTGCTAGACCGAGGAAAGAGGCAGTTTTGAGTGGTGAACTTTGGAGAGAGATAGCTCCGAGGAGATAGAAGCGTTTGTAAAAAAATTGGGTGTGTGTTCTTCAAGTTGTGGGACTTGATTGTATTGGACTGTGAGCAATAGATGCTTGTTTTAGTAGAGTAGGGTTTGCTGCCACCTGACGAAGAGGGCCAGAAACTTCGAGCTGCCACTGCAAGTTTGATTTCGACTCTTTCTTAGTGAAATGTATAGAAAGTATGGAAAATTGTGCTAGCTTTCTATCAAGACATCTCTTAAAGCATTTGGAGTTGGAGAGCAAAAGTTGTGAGCTTGAGAGTGGGAAAGGGTTTGCTGCCACCCGACGAAGAGGGGCAGAAACTTTGTTCAACCACCCAAGTCGGACAGTCTCTTCAATCTTTTTGATAATTTAGGTGCTTGTAGAAGCTTGTGTAAGCTTTCCACAAAAACAAAAATCAATACATTTGGAGCTTTGATGAAAGTTTTATGAGCCGTGAAGTATCAAAGAGAGAAAATTGTTGCTAGGGTTTGAAGAGTAGAATCAACTAGCTACAAAATCTGGAGTTTGAGAGGCATGCATGCGAAATTTTAGAACAAGTTAGATGATGGAGTGAGCTTTCTAAAAAGCTATTGCATGTCCAATTTGGAGAAGGAAAGTGATCACAACAAAGGCTGAAGTGAAGAGGAGCTTTGCTGCCTTTGCATTTGCTTGGAAATTTTAGCGCCTACTTCTTTTAGCCATAACTTTTAAATGGTAAGTCAACTATTTGTGAAATTTTGATATGTTTTACAATGGATTATTGGCTTTCCATAGGCTATAAGCACGCTTGATTTGATCTTTGGATGAATTTTTAGTGATTTATTTAGTTTCAGCTTATTGTATAACTTGTATTCCTCATATGCGGTTGTATTTTGAGGTATACTTGAATACATACATACTTTGCTTATACCTTTTATACAAGTATATATACTTGTATTTATACAAGTATTCTACAAGTATTCTACAAGTATTCTACAAGTATTATATATAATATTTGTATAAGTATTTGTACAAGTATTATACCAAGGATTTATATAAGTGTTTATATAAGTATTTATATAAGTATTATTTAAGTATTTATACTTTATATTTGTACAAGACTTGTACAAGTATAATACAAGTATAACTTGAAAGCTTGAAGAAATATTGTGCAAGTATAGAATATACTTGTACGGCTTTCTCTCATGTTCCCTGCTAGTTCTAGTAGCAGCTAGGAACCCGGCGTTTTCCCAAGGCGAATTCTCTCTACCCGACAACGTTTTGTTAGTGGCCAACTTTTGATTTATCAAGATATCGTTGATGAAATTTTTATACCTTTTATGGTACATTTATTACATTTTTTTTTTACTTCCAAGTCCGTTCATTTACATTATAGCCATACCAGAGAATTAAATACTCCAATTTTCTCTGTCTCCATCATGAATCAAGGACTTGTTTTATCTCATATTCTACTTGGTTCTTAATTTCAACACAAGGTGGTGGTGGCTTTATCCGTCCTGGTAAAGTTGATTTGCTATAAGCTTCTAAAAAAGAAACATGAAAGATTGGATGTATCTTCATGGATGTGGGTAGTTTCAGCCAATAAGCCATTGGATTGATTTGCTCCTGAATGCAAAATGGTCCCAACCTCCTATAATCCAACTTATTGCAAGGTTGGGTGGTCTTAATAATTAGTCGAAAGAGCCAAATCTTATATCCAATTTGAAAAGCAAGAAAATCCTTCCAAAATTTGTCTACAGAAGTTTTATACGAGTCTTGAGTTACTTGTAATTGAAGCTTTAAGGATGGTGTAGATCTCTATTAAATGCTTTGTAAGATCTTCAATTGCTGGATTTTCATCTTTGGATTTACTCAACAAATCAAATTTTGGATGATATCCATAATTTGTAAAGAAAGGTATTTGTTGGCTTTAGGCTTGGTCGAAATTATTATATGCAAATTATGCCAATGGTAGATATGTAATCCAATTGTCTTATTGATAGTTGATTGCACATCATAGATATTGCTCCAAGACTTGCTTGATTCGCTCTATTTGACGATCAATTTGAGGATGCAAGGCAGAAGAAAGTTTGATATCTATCCTCAATATATCAAAAAGCGACCTCCAAAACTTTGATATAAATTGAGGCCCTCGATCTAAAATAATGTCATTCGGTAAACCATGTTATCAATATATATTGTCAATAAACAATCTTATTGTTTCTTCATCAGAAGTTGTCTTTCTACATAGAACAACATGTGTCATCTTTGTAAACTAATCTACCACCACGTAGATAGCATCAAATGTTGTAGAAGGTGGCAAATTTGTGATGAAATCTATAAATACTGAAGACCACGGTTGCTTTGGAATTGGCAGAGGTTGTAAAAGCTTGTAAGGGCGATGTCGAGGATTCTTTGATCTTGAACAAAGGTCACATGATAGCACAAAGTTCTTCACTACCTTCCACATTTGAGGCCACCAAAAGTCTTGAGAAATAAGCTCCATTATTTTGTTGAATCCAAAGTGACCTACGGCCGAGAAGTCATATCGAGATTGAAGAATATGAAGTCGAATTGGTCCTTCCGAAATGTATAGTTGATCTTCAAAATATAATAATCTGTCCTCAAACTTGAACTTGTCTTTGTCAAAGCGCTGCTTTACATCCGAGACTAATGAGTCCACAACTGATGCTCTACTAACTTGTTCTAAAAAATGAGCATCAATTGGCATGATTATGGAGGTGGTGCAGAGTTAAAACTATTCTGGTTGTAGCAAAGTTGTACACTATTGATCAAACAGTGCATCTCTAGCCTTGGATATTAGATATGATCTCCTTGATAATACATCCGATAGTCTTTGCTGCCTTCCTGGCCGATATGTGATGATGAAGTCAAATTGGAATAATGACATGTTTCATCGAGCTTAGCAACGATTCAAAACTTGAACTATTATGAAATACTCCAAATTCTTGTGATCTGTATATACAGTCATTGGATGTGCAACACCTTCTAATAAATGATGCCACCCTTGGAAAAAATCAACTATCGCAAGCAGTTCCTTATCATGAATTTTATAGTTGATTTTTGCTATCAAAAACTTCCTTGAATAGAACGCAACCGAGTGAAATTTATCATCCTTCTCCATTTGTGATAATACAGCTCCTAGCACAAAGTCAAAAGTATTTGTTTTCAAATAGAAGGCCTTTGTAAAGTCAGGATGTACTAAGATAGGAGTTGTCGTAAATGCCAACTTTAACTCTTGAAAGGCCTCTTGTACTTGGATACTCTACTTGAGCTTGTCCTTTGATGTCAACCGCATTAATGGGGCTGCAATTTGTAAAAAGTTCTTGATAAAAATGTAATAGAAGTTGGCAAACCAAAGAAAACATTACACGTCTTGTATCATCTTTGGTACTATCCAATCTATTATTGCTTAAACCTTCATCTAATCCATTAACAATCCTTCGTTTGAAATAATATAACCAAGAAATTCTACCTTGGATTGATGGAACACACAATTTTCTAACTTTGCGTATAATCCCGCATCCCGAAGTTTTTGTAACACCAACTTCACATGACCCTCATGTTCTTGAACATTCTTGGAATATATCAAAATATCATCAAGGTAACAAACAACAAATTTGTCTAAATACTCTCGAAAAACATCATTCATCAAATGTTGAAATATAGTTGGTGCATTGGTCAATCCAAAAGGTATGACATTATATTCAAAATGTCCATACTTCATTTGAAATGTTGTCTTCCATTCATCTCCTGCATTTACTCATATTAGATTGTAAGCTCCACGAAGATCTATCTTGGTGTATATTTTGGCTTTAACAAGTTGTTCCAAGAGTCTGAATATTAACGGTAATGGATATTGATTCTTCACGGTGTCGGATAGAGAGAATTCGCCTTGGGAAAACGCCGGGTTCCTAGCTGCTACTAGAACTAGCAGGGAACATGAGAGAGAAAGCCGTGCAAGTATATTCTATACTTGCACAATATTTCTTCAAGCTTTCAAGTTATATTTGTATTATACTTGTACAAGTCTTGTACAAATATAAAGTATAAATACTTGAATAATACTTATACAAATACTTATATAAACACTTGTATAAATCCTTGGTATAATACTTGTACAAATACTTGTACAAATATTATGTATAATACTTATAGAATACTTGTAGAATACTTGTATAAATACAAGTATATATACTTGTATAAAAGGTATAAGCAAAGTATGTATGTATTCAAGTATACCTCAAAATACAACCGCATATGAGGAATACAAGTTATACAACAAGCTGAAACTAAATAAATCACTAAAAATTCATCCAAAGATTGAATCAAGCATGCTTATAGCCTATAGAAAGCCAATAATCCATTGTAAAACATATCAAAATTTCACAAATAGATGACTTACCATTTAAAAGTTATGGCTAAAAGAAGTAGGCACTAAAATTTCCAAGCAAATGCAAAGGCAGCAAAGCTCCTCTTCACTTCAGCCTTTGTTGTGATCACTTCCCTTCTCCAAATTGGACATGCAATAGCTTTTTAGAAAGCTCACTCCATCATCTAGCTTGTCCTAAAATTTTGCATGCATGCCTCTCAAACTCCAGATTTTGTAGCTAGTCGATTCTACTCTTCAAACCCTAGCAACAATTTTCCCTCTTTGACACTTCACGGCTCATAAAACTTTCATCAAAGCTCCAAATGTATTGATTTTTGTTTTTGTGGAAAGCTTATACAAGCTTGTACAAGCACCTAAATTATCAAAAAGATTGAAGAGACTGTCCGACTTGGGTGATTGAACAAAGTTTCTGCCCCTCTTCGTCGGGTGGCAGCAAACCCTTTCCCACTCTCAAGCTCACAACTTTTGCTCTCCAACTCCAAATGCTACAAGAGATGTCTTGATAGAAAGCTAGCACAATTTTCCACACTTTATATAAATTTTACTAAGAAAGAGTTGAAATCAAACTTGCAGTGGCAGCTCGAAGTTTCTGGCCCTCTTCATCGGGTGGCAGCAAACTCTACTCTACTAAAACAAGCATAATTGTTTACTCACAACTCCAAAACAAGCAAGTGAGTAGGTTCTAGAATCCTCACAACTTGAAGAACACATCCACCAATTTTTATTACAATTCCTTCTATCTCATCGGAGCTATCTCTCTCCAAAGTTCACCACTCAAAAACTGCCTCTCCTCTCGGTCTAGCTAGAGGAGTATATCTCCCTTTCTTTCCATATTAGAGTATGAGACGCTCACATGGGCAGCCAAATCTTATTGGATGGGCCTTATTCACCCCATGCTCTTTTTTCTTACCCCTCTTAAGGTCCATTCTATCTCAAAAGTCAACAAGAAAGGTAAAACAACCTTTACTTTTCTTCTAATTACAAAAGAGTCTATTCTAGGATATAAATAAGATAGGAATAAAACAAATAGCCATCTTAATTCACTAATTAAGTGGCTATAATAAATCCTCTCCTTATAATATCTTCTAAAATAACCTCTAGCACTCATACATATATTAACAATAGATATAAGATTTTTCATATTTTTATATATTGCACGTAAATGCAGTATGACAACGGTGATCTTATTTAAGCCTCAATAATCCATGCACATTTGTATTGAGTCATCTTTCTTCTTCACAAAGAGGATAGGTGCATCTGTTGGAGATTTAGAATGCCAAATGAAATTCTTTACAAGATTCTCTTCAATGTAATCCTTCAATGCTAAGAGCTTGTCTTGTGATAAATTGTAGATTGGGCCAAATGGTGGTTGTGCTTTTTCTTAGAGATCTGTAGCACAATTGTACGATCGATGCTCTGATAGCATGTTAGCATTCTTCTTCTTAAAGACATCCTAAAATTCTTCATAATGATCCGGAATAATCAAAGTCGGAGTTGCATCTTCTCAAGCTGGCGTTGTGAAGATGACAAGAGGTGTATTATGCTTGGCTTCCTTTATGAAGGCCTTTACACCTATGAACAAGAATTTGCTACTATACATTATCTTGGTAAGTTCCACCTTCAAGGATTTTATTGAAAATGTCACTTTTTACAACCTCTAATCTATCAATGGGTTATATTTATCAAGCCAAGATAGTCCCAAAATGATTGGATATGAAAGGATCTTGATAATATTAAACACAATGCTACTTTCATGATTTTCAAGACATACCTTCAACAGTTTAGTTTCATGAGTAACATGCCAGAAGACAAAGTTTGGCCATCTATGACTTCTACATGGATAGGTTTTGGTTTCTTTACAAGAGAAAATTTGTGAAGTTTGGCAAATTCTTCATCTAAAAAGGAAGCAGATGCTCATGAATCTAGTAGAACATCGGTTTGCAATTTTTGAATACCAAGAAATAAAGGTACCATAAAGCAATAAGAAGGTTGAGCTGAGAGAAAGGGACCTTGATTAATTTTGGGTATTGAGATGTCCAGCCGCACGGTGTCGTGTTGTGACACGATTATATGGTGAAATTATGACTAAAAATGATTTTTCAATTAATACTCTATTATCTTAGTTCAACAAAAATTCAACATATTTTAATAAGATTTTTATGAGAGTCTCTTAGTTTATTTTCTTCACTTAATAGCTAGTAGATAAGAATTAGTTAGCAATTTTACCTTTCAAGTTGTAGTAATTCTTTTATTGTCTTAGAAAGGCCATAAAATAATAAAAATATAATAAAAAAGATAAATCACTAGCATGATTGACATTAGGATTAAGTTGAGGGTAGGATCGGGCTATAAAATCCCTAGGATAGGTTAGATGGATACCCAAGGGTTGGTCGTTTGTAGGACAGGGTCAAAATCAGACCTTTGGCTACTAAAACGGCTGCCTAGGGCAAATCATGAGTCTTTTGGCAGATAGAAAGATGGGGTTAAAAAGAAGACTTAAGAGGTTTTGCATAGGATTTGATTGGAAGTGATTTGGATTAGAAATGACTTTGTAAGAGCTTTGCAAAGTCAGGGTTGTTTTCGGCGACTTTGGTTTTTATGAAATAAAAGAGGGTTTATGATTTAGGCAACTACAAAAGTTTTATAGACGATCTATGGCTAAATTTTTGTGGGTTTTTGAGTATTATTATTGTTAATGTATGCTATAAATTTGAGCTCAATCTAATGATTTAATTGTATGTAATTGAGGTTTAAGTAGGTCAAGGTCTTGGGAATTAAGCTTTGAAGGTCAGTTGGGATTTTTGAGATCTTGAGCAATCTGCTAGTTGGATTGGAGTGAAATTTGTGTGTGTGGGTAGTAGACTTGTTTTCCTATGCACATACAAAATTTGAGAGCAATTGAACGGTGTGAAAGGGAGATTTAGGTACTGGAATATTAGCATTAAGATTGGAGAAGGAGGCCGGCCGTCACCCATGCAAATTTATGGGTTTTTCTTCTTTTTGTGAAGTTAGATCTTCTTCAAACTTAATGTGCTTGTTTTCAACTTAATTAATAAGGTGTGTGAAAAATTTCAATCAAGATCAATGATTTATTTGGTAGTTATTGAGATTCTAAAACTACCTTAGGATTTTCTTAGGATTTGGTTAAGATTCGACTAGGGTTTAATTAGGGTTTGTTTTAGGATTTGACCAGGGTTGACTAGGATTTAGTTAGGGTTTATTTTAGGGTTTAATTAAGATTTGATTAAATATTATTTAAAAATTGATTAGAGAGGTTAGGACTAGTTTTGTTGCATATTTCTTTTTTATCTTCCACAGCCAGGTGCCCGGAGCATTCTCAAGCAAGACTTCACAACATACAACAACGATCCCTATTGTGGCTAAGTATCCTTATTTTTTTGCATGCTTGTAGAATGGATAGGAATTTTAGGATTTATAATATATAATTTATAGGATTAAGAATATGCAAGAAGCCAATGAATGGCTAGTTTAGAAGGCAGAATGGATGAGGAAGTTGAAAAAAGTAGTTATCATTGATTGTGTAGCAGTTAACATAGACGGGATAAGTATAAATTGATTTGTTACGGAGGAGTCGGGGCCAGATTGTGATAGTCTTGAGCCAGGATAAGCTTGGTGCTACCTCTCTCTTTTTTTTTGTTAGGCTGTAGTGGAAGATCCAGATTCTATTCTGATGGATTATACCATGTCAATGATGAAGTATAGTAATAAAATAGAAAATTTCATATATATATGGATGAGTAAGAAATTGTAATTGTTTGAATCGTGAGTTCATTATGGTGAGTTGGAGGTCGAAGATTAGATATGTTAATGTAGTTTGATTGTAAATGAGAGTGTCATGCTGTATTGATTGTGAGAGTTGAGCGGTGAAGGAGAATATTGGAGAAACAATTTGTTTCAAAAGACGTTCTTGGTGAGGAATTATTTCTAGTGATTAGAAAAAGAAGCGGATGTATGTAGTCTATAGAAATGGTACAACACTGTCAATTATTGTTATGAGCTCGGAAGAAGACAAAAGATTATAGTAGGAGAATTAGTAGAGGATTGTGTCACAAATTTTATCATTATATGCGAAATAGCAGATCCAATAGAGTGGACGATATTATTTTAAAAAGCATGTACGTGTGCATTGGACTCTAATATTCAGAAGGTGGTAAGTTGTGTGATACTAACAGTTTAACCCAATGCGAATGATTTCTCCCTGTGTTCAAATCCCTCTTTATAGATTTATTCTAGGCAGTATTGGTAGAGTAAGCCAAACGAAGGAAAATAATATTTTGGCGCCGCTGCTAGGGATTGACAATAGTATTGAATGTTACGAATTAATTGTTGAATGTGTAGTTAAATTAGTGATGGAAAGCAATGTCAATAATAGATGATAAAAGATTATGGTTAATAATAATGAGAATATTACTCTGAGAAAAATATGTCAGTCGAAAGGAAGATAAGAGAGAGCACAAGTAAGAAAATTGTTGCGTGATGAGCAAGAACGGAAGCTAAAAAGGAAGCATCGACAGAGTTGGATTAAACCATGAATGCATGCCTGTCTGCACATCCAAGCATACCAAGAACATGAAAGATCTTTAATATTTCAGACGTATATACCATTAAAAAATTTGTCAAAAGCACTCGCGGATAACTCCGCGAATAGCCCAGTATATCTCTTGAGTCCATTAACGGAAAGAGAATGGAGCATAGAAGAATTGGCTACTCCATTGGATACTCCATTGGGTACTTTTTCAATAGTAGATACAGCCAATTCTAGCAAGGCTAGCTCTTCAGTAGGAAATGTATTGCATGCCAGTAAGGGCCAATTCAGTGTATTCCAAAATCCGTAGTTTTCACCTCAACTTCAACCGATAAAATTATTTGCAGATAATAATATCAAATTGTAGAGGCCTAGAAGTCCGGAAAAGACAATTGAAGGAGCTAATATTTATTTTAATAAGGAAGTCAGTAGAATATTATCACCTTCAATAGTGACGGGGGATCCAGTAGTACCAATTGCGGTACAAATAGGTGCGATGGGTGATTGCACAACTAGCGTAGCTTCATTACCTACCTTTAGGGATCTGCCAAGAGTGGACACAGATCAACACTTGTCTCAATTCCTGACCACATGTATAGCCAACAATGATAGAACTGAAGATATTTGATTAAGATGGCTGCCAGCGACCTTGAAAGACACGGCATTTGAACGGTATAATTGCCAATCCGTGGGATAATTTTGTAATTGGGAGGCATTGAAAAATATATTTTTGACTCATTTTTGACTAATAGGATTTGAAGAACATCTTAGAGAAAGATTAATGAATAGCAAAATGGTATCGGGAGAAGCAGTGCAGTCATATTATGGCCGAGTAGCAGATATCCTTCATAAATGGCCAAATAACCAAATGCCGGATTCGTTTGTTATGTCTATATTGGTTAACAGACTATACCTACCAGAATTGAAGATGTTTATAAAAGACGTCCAACTTGCGACTGTCGTTGCCTCACTTGTCCAAGCTAAAGTATGGAAAGTATTTCATTATGACTAATTCTTAACTAGAAGAGTGACAATGATTCCATCTTAAAGAGGGTATCAAATACCAACCTCGAACAAAATAGAGGGTAGTTATTTAAGGACAATTGATTATGGCGTAAATCTTAGTATTAATCTGCAAGGGATATTGAATGTTGTTCCATTGCACGTTGTACCACCAACAACTGCAGTTCCGTATTCTCCATACTCCTCTTATCAAAAATCAATATCTATAAAAGAATTATCTAATGAACTTGTATCAAAGGATCCAAATGAGACTTTGTTGTTAATTTTGACAAAGAAGATGGATGAATTGGCTATTAATCTAGCAAAGGATAAAGAAAAGAGACATAAACTGACTAATATGCGTCCCAATATTTGGTACAATAATTGTAAGGGACAAGGCCATTTGGTAACAGAGTGCCCTTCACCACCTCAAATGATTGTACAATGTACGTTTTGTGGAGGTAAGCATATAACCACCAATTGTTGGAATTTTAAAAAGCAACAACGATACAAAAATCAGACCATGATTCAACCAACTTTGTGGGATGTTAATCAAATTTAGATAGGAAATAGATTTGGCTAGAACAAGAATTATCTGACTAAATAAAATAGAAATTTCTATAATTTTTAAAATTCTGAATATAATTAAGAAGTTGATCCCAATTTTCAAGGTTTTGTGCAAAATCAGCAAGAACATCCCTAATATCCACCTATTATTAATCCAATTTTGGATCCTACAATATCAACTGGTCGGCCAAGATCCTTTATCCATCAAACTTGGAACAAGGCTAGCCGATATAAACCAGTCGAGATGCCCCATATTCCAGATGGAGGAAGAAGAAGACCACTTTGATGCTATTGATGCAGGCAGCTAGGACATTATGCTAAAGAATGTGCCAATCCAAGAGCCAGTGATGATTATGCTCTAGTATGTGGAAATTGTAAGCAATCTGGACATACTTACCAGCAGTGCAATGCTCCGTTTAATATTAATAAACGAGATCAGCGTATCTAGCTACAAAGTAAGATGGAGGATAATATTTGAGTTCCACAAGATTCTCCTGACAATTGGATGGAATGCGTCCATGTATTATTTACTTGAATCCAGCAAAAAAGAAAAGATCCAATTCAAAAATTGGAAGTACCAGTTGCGGCGGATCAATGCAATTCATTAGATGGTACTTCAAATCTAACACTAATATCGAAGGTATTACCAACGATTGGATCCAATTTGTCTGTGCAACTTGAAGATGTCCTTAGTCCCAAGATATTGATTCAACCAAAACCAATACCAATATCTACGAAGTTTTGAGAGCCACCTTATCCATTAAAAGATCCTCTCATGGATAAGAATTACGACAAAGTCTATTCAGCAATTCTAGTTTCAAACTCTATAAGAAAATTATCTCAAGGGGTCAAATTAAAACCCATAAAAAAGAAAAGGGCCTTAAAAATCATTGCCAATATGAAACCATATGATATTATAAAAGATTTGAATGAAATTAAACTTTCTATTATAATGAAGCAATTGTTAGCAGTTGCGCTAGAATATCGTTCTACATTGAATTTCTCATTATAATGACGTAAAGTTCACAATAAAAAAATTCATGAGGTTAATTCATGTTTGAATCCCGATCTGGGAGCACCAATTATCGATGTATCAATTGATGGTGTTCTCATTCCTGGAGTTCAAGTGGATGGTGGCTCTAGTGTGAACTTAATGAACGTCGATACAATGGAGGAGTTGGATTTAAAACAATTATTATCCACAACATTGGTATTGAGAATGGCAGATCATAGTAAGATAAAACCAATGGGTATCTTAGGCAATAATAATATCGTAATCGCAGAAATTATGTATGAAATTGATTATATTATTTTTCGATTATAGAATTCCACTTTATCATATCCAATATTATTGGATCGGCCGTAGCTATATCAAGCCAAAGCTAAGAATGATTGGGGCCGCGGAACGTTAACTATTAAGAAGGGTAGTAATAAAGATTGTTTTACAAATAAATGTATTTCAATATCATGGGGAGTCTCAAATTATGGGCACAGAAGTAACATCTGATGATGAGGGCCAATTAGAGGCAGAATATGACGAAGTTAATAATACAATGAAAGTTAATAAGGATCCAATTCACATGCGGAAGCAAGGCGTATTATAATAGTATGGAAGACCAAGGAATATTTTTTGTATTAAGAAGATGCAGCAAATTTTGACGATGTCATCGCTGTCGGGTAGAGAGAATTTGCCTTAGGAAAACGCCAGGTTCCTAGCTGCTACTAGAACTAGCAGGGAACATGAGAGGAAGCCGTGCAAAAATCTTCTATACTTGCACAATATTTATTCAAGCTTTCAAATTATACTTATATTATATTTGTACAAGACTTGTACAATTATAAAGTATAAACCCTTGAATAATACTTGTACAAATACTTGTATAATACTAATACAAATACTTATATAAAATACTATATAATCCTTGATATAATATTTATAGAATATTTATATAAATACTTGATATATATACAAATATATATATATATTTTTATAATAAGTATAAGCAAAGTGTATATATATTCAAGTATATCTCAAAATACAACCGCATATGAGGAATACAAGTTATACATCAAGCTAAAACTAAATAAATTACTAAAAATCCATCCAAAGTTCAAATTAAGCAAGCTTATAGCCTATAGAAAGATAATAATCTATTGTAAAATATATCAAAATTTCACAAATAGATGTCTTACTGTTAAAAACTTATGGCTAAAAGAAATAGGTACTAAAATTTCCCAATAAATACAAAGGCAGCAAAGCTCCTCTTCACTTCAGCCTTTGTTGTGATTACTTCTCTTCTCTAAATTAGGCTTACAATAGCATTTTAAAAGCCCACTTCATCATCTAATTTTTTCTAAAATTTCCCATGCATGCCTCTCAAAATGCAAATTTTATAACTAGTTGATTCTACTCTTCAAACCCAAGCAACAATTTGCTCTCTTGACACTTCACGGCTCATAAAACTTTCATAAAAGCTCCAAATGTATTGATTTTTATTTTCATAGAAAGCTTATATAAGCTACTATAAGCATGTAAAATATCAAAAAGATTGAAGAGTCTGTCCGACTTGGGAAGTTGAACAAAGTCTCTATCCCTCTTCATTGGATGGCAACAAATCCTTTCCCACTCTCAAGCTCACAACGTTTCTTTTTCAACTCCAAATACTATAAGAGATATCTTGATAGAAAGCTAGGACAATTTTTCAAACTTTCAATAAGTTTCACTAAGAAAGATTCGAAATCAAACTTGCAGTGGCAGATCAAAGTTTCTACCATCACTTTTTGACAGCAGCAGACCTCACTCTACTAAAACAAGCATAATTTTTTGCTCACAACTCCAATACAAGGAAGTGAGTAGGTTCTAAAATCTTCACAACTTGAAAAACACACCTACTAATTTTCATTACAAATTCTTCTATCTCCTTGGAGCTATATCTCTCCAAAATTTACTATTCAAAAATTGTTAAACCCTAGGTCTAGCAAGACGAGTATATCCCCCTTTCCTTCCATAGTAGACTATGACATGCCTATATGGGCAGCCAAATCCTATCAGACAGGCCCTATTCACCCTATGCTTTAGTACTCACACATATAATAACAATAAATACAAGATATATAATATTTTCATACACTGCACATTGTCGAGTAGAGCGAATTTGCCTTGTGAAAACGCCGGGTTCCTACCTGCTATTAGAAGTAGAAGGGAACATGAGAGGAAGCCGTGCAAGTATCTTCTATACTTGCACAATATTTGTTCACGCTTTCAAATTATACTTGTATTATACTTGTACAAGTCTTGTACAAATATAAAATATAAACACTTGAATAATATTTATATAAAATACTTGTACAAATACTTATATAAATACTTGATATAATACTTGTATAATACTTGTACAAATACTTGTATAAATACTTGATATAAATACAAGTATATATACTTATATAAAAGGTATAAGCAAAGTGTGTATGTATTCAAATATACCTCAAAATACAACCGCATATGAGGAATACAAGTTATACAACAAGCTGAAACTAAATAAATCACTAAAAATTCATCCAAAGGTCGAATCAAGCGTGCTTATAGCCTATGGAAAGCCAATAATCCATTGTAAAACATATCAAAATTTCACAAATAGCTGACTTACCATTTAAAAGTTATGGCTAAAAAAAGTAGGTGCTAAAATTTCCAAGCAAATGCAAAGGCAGCAAAGCTCCTCTTCACTTCAGCCTTTGTTGTGATCACTTCCTTCTCCAAATTGGACATGCAATAGCTTTTTAGAAAGCTCACTCCATCATCTAACTTATTCTAAAATTTTGCATGCATGCCTCTCAAACTCCAGATTTTGTAGCTAGTTGATTCTACTCTTCAAACCCTAGCAACAATTTTCTCTCTTTGATACTTCACGGCTCATAAAACTTTCATCAAAGCTCCAAATGTATTGATTTTTGTTTTTGTGGAAAGCTTACACAAGCTACTATAAGCACCTAAAATATCAAAAAGATTGAAGAGACTGTCCGACTTGGGTGATTGAACAAAGTCTCTGCCCCTCTTCATCGGGTGGCAGCAAACCCTTTCCCACTCTCAAGCTCACAACTTTTGCTCTCCAACTCCAAATGCTTTAAGAGATGTCTTGATAGAAAGCTAGCACAATTTTCCATACTTTCTATACATTTCACTAAGAAAGAGTCGAAATCAAACTTGCAGTGGCAGCTCGAAGTTTCTGGCCCTCTTCGTCAGGTGGCAGCAAACCCTACTCTACTAAAACAAGCATAACTATTTGCTCACAACTCCAATACAATCAAGTGAGTAGGTTCTAGAATCCTCACAACTTGAAGAACACACCTACCAATTTTCATTACAAACGCTTCTATCTTTTTGGAGCTATCTCTCTCCAAAGTTCACCACTCAAAACTGCCTCTTTCTCTTGGTCTAGCAAGAGGAATATATCTCCCTTTCTTTCCATATTAGACTATGAGACGCTCACATGGGCAGCCAAATCCTATTGGACAGGCCTTATTCACCCCATGCTCTTCTTATTTATCCCTCACAAGGTCCATTCTACCTCAAAAGTCAACAAGAAAGGTAAAACAACCTTTACTTTTCTTCTAATTACAAAAGAGTCTATTCTAGGATATGAATAAGGTAGGAACAAAACAAATAGCCATCTTAATTCACTAAGTGGCTATAATAAATCCTCTCCTTATAATATCTTCTAAAATAACCTCTAGCACTCACACATATATTAACAATAGATACAAGATTTTTAATAGTTTTATATACTGCACGTAAATGCAGTACGACAACGTAAATGCAGTCTGACATTGCGGACTAGATGAATAATCATGCGGTAAATAAAGTCGGTACATTGGAACCTGAATTGGGTAAGTCCGATTTGCCGGACCATATGAAGGATTCAGAGTAGGAGGGGGAAATCAAACTGGGGATTAATGAGGAAACTGTGTGCCAATCCATTAACTTGGGCTCCATTGAAACATCCCAGATTATCAAAGTATATACCAATATTACGGGTATAGAATTGAGAAATTGGAAAGAATTCTTTCTAAATCATAAATCTACTTTTGCTTGATCATATGCGGATTTAAAAGATATTCCTGCCAAAGTTTGTGAGCATTGAATTACCTTAGAGGAAGATGCTATATCAGTTTGTTAAAGATAACTCCGTCTTAATTTAAAATATTTTTTCATAGTCAAGGAGGAAGTAGATAAACTTTTAGATGTGGGCTTCATATATCCAATCCCGTATAGTGAATGGATTTCACCAATTATGATAGTATCGAAGAAAAATAGAAAAATCCGTATTTATCAAGACTTCTATAAATTAAACGTAGCTACCAAAAAGGATTATTTTCCTTTACCTTTTACAAATAGTATACTGGACACAATAGTTGAGCATGAATGTTATTCCTTTCTGGACAGATTTTCGGATTATAATCAAATAAAAATTGCAGAAGAGGACCAGTTGAAGACTACTTTTACTACAGATTGGAGCACATTTCTTTATAAAGTGATGCCATTTGGGTTATATAACGCCCCGGCCACATTTCAAAGGATAATGATGCAAGCGTTTCAGGACTATTTACGATTGTTGATGGAGATATTTTTAGATGATTTTTGCACATTTAGTATGACAATAAATCATTTGAAACGTTTTGATAATTTTTTGGACCAATGTGATAAATATGGGATATCTTTGAATTCTGAGAAGTGTCAATTTGGCATACCATCGAAAAAGCTTTTGGGACACATTATTTTTGCGACTGATATCGCTATTGATCCAGATAAAGTTATTCATATATTGGCTTTATCAAAGCCAAAAATAGTGTCTGGTGTTCGTGGTTTCGTAGGCCATGTCAGCTATTATAGGCGATTCATTCATTTATCTATAGAAATATGTCAATCATTAACAAATCTCTTAAAGAAACCGCCATCGGATGGATCTAGTCGAATTTGGACTAAAGAATGTTCAATTGCGTTTGAGGAGTTAAAACAAAAATTGATATCAACACCAATATTTGTTGCATCTTGTTAGACAAACCCTTTCATATTTATGTTGATGCCTAGAATGTTGCTATTAGATCCGTGTTAAGCCAAAAAGATGAAAAGGGTTTGGATCATCCCATCTATTATGCTAATCGACAATTTGTTGCTGCAAAACGAAATTATACTACGACTAAATGGAAAGCCTTGGACATGATCTATTTTGTCCAAAAATTTTGCCACTATTTGCTTGGTTACCCATTTGTATTTCATGTCAATCATGATGCTCTTAAGTATACGATTAATAAACCTCAATTGAATAGACGCATTGCTCAATGGATGTTATTCCTTCAAAAATTTAATTTTATTATTAATATTCGACCAGAAAAGAAATATGCCAATGTAGATCATTTATCTTGATTGTCCAATATATTTGGTAATGAACCAATCAATGATGCACTTCTTGATGCGAAATTATTTGCTGTCAACGTGATCACCTCAAAATATAGTGAATTGATCCAATATCTGACATTTTAGACATTTCCACCTATATATAGTGAAAAACTTAAGAAACGCTTGATTTTGAAAAGTGTGCCATATACAATCATTGGAGACGCCTTGTATAAGCAAAGGAGAGATGGAATTCTATGTTGTTGTATTTTTCAAAGTGAAGTACGTATCGTATTGGAAGGATGTCATTTAGATAGTTGTGGAGGGCATTTTGCCGGTGACAGCATTGCTCGCAAAGCTTTAATGGCTGGATATTGGTTGCCAACAATGTTCTCAAATGCACTCCAATACGTCCATCGTTGTGATCCTTGTCAGCATATTGATAGACCTATTGGAACTTCTGCTATGCCATTGGTATCAATTTTAGCACAAGCACCGTTTGAAAAATGGGATATTGATTTTGTAGGACCAATCGCACCAGCCTCGCAAAATGAATAGAAAAGATATATTTTGGTAGCGGCTAATTATGTGACAAAATGGGCAGAGGCGATGGCAACAAAAACTGATAATGCCAATACCATAGCCACATTTTTATATGAAAACATTATCACTTGAATTGGATATCCCAAAGAATTGGTTAGTGATCGTAGAATCTATTTTATTAATTCTACAATTGTAGCTTTGACAGATAAATAGGAAATCAAGCATCGAAAGACAACTCTATATCACCCTCGGGCCAATGAGCAGATTGAAAGGACTAATGATATTTTGTACAAAATTTTAAATAAATCAGTGTTTGGTGTGGGAATAAACTGGGATACAAAATTATTTACAGCCTCGTAGTGCATATAAAATGACTACCAGTTCTACACTGTTCCAATTGGTGTACAAGCAAGAGGCAATATTATCAATTGAATTGGAAGTTCCGAGTTTACGAATTACATTGGATGAACATCTTGGTGACAAGGAATCTTTCCAATATCAATTAGCACAATTGAAAAAATTAGATGAAGTTAGGGCTATGACTCTTTTAACTATAGAAGCTATATAGCGCCGCTGTAAGAGTTATTATGATAGTAAATTACGTCCTAAATCTTTTATGCCCAATGATCTAGTGCTTCTTTATGATAGTCGCTTTCACAATTTTTGGAGGAAATTTCAAGTCCGTTGGCATGAACCTTATCGAGTAATTGAAGCCTTTCTTAATAGTTCAGTTTAATTGAAAGATTTTATGGGTATTTAATTTACCACCTAAGTTAATGGCAACCGTTTACGTCTTTATTTTACATAAATTTGGGATGGATTTTTAAAATTGGAGGGAAGAGGATGTACCTATTCATGATAGCTTACCTTTATTGAAGGTGCAGGATGGTTAGAAAAGACGGCTGATGGTCAGTTTTGGATCCTAATACGGAGTAATCAGGCAAATCGGAAGTGATGATCTGATAAACTGGAATAAGAATTATTGATTTAGACCCCGAGTAAAAGGTTAGGAGCGGAGTACTTAGTGAGAGTTTTTGTTAGCATTTTGTTTTGAACTTGGTTGTCCGAGTGTATGCTTATTGGAATATAGAGTTTTTTGCAGTCAGTGAGTAACGATTAGTATGAGCAAGGAATATGTAGAGATCATTATATAATGTCGATGGAAAGGTCAAAGAGAACTGCGGACAAAGAGAAGAATGTCCAAAACATGCAAAGTAAGAATAACTTGCAATCACTGTCCCTAGTGGTGGTCACCAACATAGAGCCAATGAAGTTGGAAATTTGTTGGTTCCCACAAAGGCAGAGAGATTTTAGAAATATACAGATGTATGTGTTTTTGCGAGGATTGGATAACTTGCCTCCAATTGATGTAGAACTAATGGCAGAGTATATAGAAAATTATCACTCAGAGGATGGTTCAAGTATAGTAAAGGGGAGAATAATTGGGATGGATGAGAGTATCTTACAGAAGGTATTATATTTACTAATAGGTGAGTTTAAAGTAGGCGTTGAAGTATCTAGTGACTTCAAATCAGGAAGTTACTTCAAAAGAGACATGGTGTCCTTTGAGAAGAATCAAGGCTAAAAAGTGGCGGAGGCACTTACTTCAGAGCTTGCAGAGTAGATGCGATTTTTTTAGAAGCAGTTAGGCTTGAACCGGCATACCACATACATATCCAAGCGCTTATTTTTTATTACAATTTGAACACTTAAAAGCATGGTGTTTAATTGGATAGCCTTTGTAGCAACTCGTATCCATATAGAAATGAGAGCCAAATAGAAAACGGATAAATTTGTATCTTTGCTATGCTCTAACTATGTGTACTCCATTATTACACATACGTTAAATCAACTAGTAGTGGAAAAAAGTATACCTTTCTCAATGCCACAACAGGGTATGCGGAGTTTACCAGTTAGTCGAAGGGTAGTAGTGCACGAAATTGGAGAATCAAGTAGATTGCGGAAATAGGAAGCTAGCCCAGAGACTATACTAGGGTGAGCTTCAATTTGTGCAGTGATTGAGAGGGTGGCTGAGGCTCCAATTTTGAACATCAAAATACTAGAGAAATGGAATCTCACGGAAGTAATATTGGGTCAAATTTTCCAATTGCAACTTATCGTGAGTTAGTTAGAAGGAAATCTAAGACAACAATTGAAGTCGAGTAGGAAGGTGATAATGGAAAAAAACCACTAAATTGTGAAACAGGGTCACCTTATTAGGGCAAAGACAGAATCCAAGTTGGCATTAGAGCGGAAGTTTGCAAAAGAAAAGAAAAATTGGACGAATGATAAAGATCGCATTCAAAGAATCCTAAACAGCCAAAAGGAAGAAATAATAGAGAATTGCAGGATATGGGATTTGGAACGGGAAAGATTGAAGTGTAAGTTGCAAGAAGAATGTGAAAAGCAACGAAATTGGAACAAAAAAAGATGAAATTGGGAGACCAATACAGATTTAGAACGGATAAGCTGCAAACAAAAATTGGTGCATTGAAAGGTTTAGTAAGAAAATTGGAGGGCGATTTGGCCAATGTCGTTCGGCCACATGTATCTGTTCCACCAGTTTTGAGTATTAGTGAGCTGGAGGAGAAGATGAAGCAACAAGAGCACCAATTAGAGGTAAAAGATGCCAAAATTCTATTATTGGAAGCTCAAGTTTGAGAATTGGGAGCAAATAATGAAGATTTATCAACGGAGTTGAAGAGTAACTATGTGGATTTATTGGAGGAGGATGAAGACGTGCCATTAGAGCCGGATGCAAAAAAACCTCCTACAAAGAATTCAGGAGCATCTCACTCCCAAGAGCCAATTTCATAACAAAAGTTTTTTTTACCAATTCTGTGTTTGCAAAGGCACTACACAGTTAGGAGTGGGATTATGTAGAATGGGTAGGAATTTTAGGATTTATAATATATAATTTGTAGGATTAAGAATAGACAGGAAGCCGATGAATGGCTAGTTTAGAAGGCAAAATGGATGAGGAAGTTAGAAAAAGTAGTTATCATCGATTGTGTAGCAATTAACATAGACGGGATAAGTATAAATTAATTTGTTACGGAGGAGTCGGGACCAGACTGTGATAGTCTTGAGCCGGGCTAAGCTTGGTGCTACTTCTCTCTTTTCTTTTGTTAGGCTATAGTAGAGGATCCGGATTCTATTTTGATAGATTATACTATGTCAATAATGAAGTACAGCAATAAAATTGAATATTTTATATATGTGGATGAGTAAGAAATTATAATTGTTTGATGCATGAATTCATTGTAGTGAATTGGAGGTTGAAGATTGGATATGTCAATGAAGTTTGATTGTGGATGAGAGTGTTATGCCGTATTGACTATGAAAGTTGAGCGGTGAAGGAGAATATTGGAAAAACGATTTGTTTTGAAAGACATTCTTGGTGAGGAATTATTTCTAGTGATTGGAGAGAAAAGCAAATGTATGCAGTCTATAGAAATGGTGCAACATTGCCGATTATTGTTATGAGCTCGAAAGAAGACAACAGATTATAGTAGGAGAGTTGGTGGAGGATTGTGTCACAAAATTTATCTTTATATGCAAAATAGCAAACCCAATAGAGTGGACATCATTATTTTAAAAAACGTATACATGTGCATTAGATTCTAATGTTCAGAAGGTGGTTAGTTGTGTGACCCTAATAGTTTAACTCAATGTGAATAGTCTCTCCCTGTGTTCAAATCTCCCTTTATAGATTTACTCTAGGTAATATTGGTAGAATAAGTGAGACGAAGAAAAATAACAATGCCTGTGCTCCTAAGTCTTGTTGTTTGAGGCGTCTATTTTCTAGGACAATTTTTGACTTTATGGCCTGCCTCTCTACAATATAAATACAAGTTTTGCTCAAATCGTTACTTCTTTTCTTTAGCTATGAGAGGCTTGAAATGTACTGTATTGATTTGCATGTCTTTTGTTTCAGATTGAGCTTCCATATTCTTGATAGGAGCAGCTGAATAGAACTGGTTTTTTTGTGGATATCGTGTAACTATCACGGAGATAAAATTTACTCCAATAATTATCTAGGTAATATAGACCAATAGAACTAGGTAAAAATAATTGATTTGATAATATGTAATAGAGCAACTTCCTAAAAGCTTTATAGACACAGAATCACTTTCATACATGTCTATAGGTGATTGGTAGGTTAGAAACTTGGTCAACAAGCTAGCCACATGGCGCACATATTGGTAGCTTGTGGAACAAGCTAGCTATGTATTACACATGTCGGTAGCTTACAGAACAAGCCAAGTACATTGCGCACATGTGGGAAACTTATCGTGCAAGTTTGACACTTGTCTTACAAATTAAACACGTATATGATGTCCTATAGAATATTTCCACGTAGCTCTTAATTAGATAGTATTTATAAAAACAAGAGTGAAGCCTTCTTCACTCTTGTCAACTCTTTTCTTGATCCTAGTCTAGTTTCAAGAGTCTTCATGTTTCCAGTCTTTGGCAATAGCCATTCTAGCTTCTCTTTGAATATATATACTTTTTGATTCCTATTTTATGATTTTTCTTTGATACGATTTTCATTAGATTATAAATCTTTTTCTAGTTCATATCCTTGATAAATTGATAAGAGTACACATACAATATTAGAGCTTTGTCTTTTTTTGATTAAGGGTGGATTATTCCTTTCTCTTAATAAGACATAAGCATTTTAGAAGTTGTGGAATAACCACTTCTAAACTGATAATGTTTCTAGAATTTTTTCTTTTGAGTGTGTTATTTTGTATTTCTACAAGTGAGAATAGACACCCTCCTTTCTATTATATTATCATAGCATAGCTTGCAGAAATGAAGAGTGCAATGGCACAAATGCAAGAACAAATGAGAGAGCTAATACTTGCAATGCATCAATTCAGTTTACTACTATAAAGAATAATAAGATTAGTAGGAAGTAAAGATATAGAGATTGTTGGAGCTGTGTCAATATCTACACCAAATCATACTACCTCACCTATGTTGGAGCACCATTCAAACATTAGAGAATTAAAAATTAATTTGCTTGAGAAGTTTGATGGTACAAGATCTAAGTTTCAAAGATTCGTCAATCAAGTACAATTGGTGATTGAACTTCAATCTTAGAGTTATCCTATGCAAGGATCTCAAGAAAGGTTTATTAAAACGTTGCTTTTAGGTTGTACTTTATCATGGTTTTCATCTTTTATTGAACGACGTGATCTAATATTGGATAATTTGGAGGCATTTTTAGCAAATTTTGATCTATGTATAGAGAACATGATGTAATCCGTGTTGCCACCAACAAGATTTGTATCCTACGATAAGATAATCGATTAGCATCATTATACGCTTCATAATTTTAACAACTAGCAACTGATATCAAGTGGGATGTTGCTGCACTCATCAGCCAATTTCTCTACGGATTATAATATGACATAAAAAAATTAATGCTCAATTTATTTAATCTTCAAACATTGAGTCAAGCAATTGATTTTGCTGTGAAGTGTGACAATCGACTTTTTGAGTTTTAATCTGAGAGTTGTATAAGAGAGCCTCAAAGTTATTATTCAATGATAACATCAATATCAACATCCTCACAAAACGTACATTTGGAAGTAGAAGACATACAAATTGATGCAGTATGTTTTAAACTTCTTACTGAACAAGAAAAGATTCGGTGTCGTCCATGAGGATTATGTTTATATTGTGGAGAACCTAAGCACACTGCTCATCATTATTTGAAGAAACAACACAACTACAAAATGAAGAGTATGATTGTCAAAGAAGACAACATGTTGGAAAACAAATTTGTCCAACTACAATAGGGACCATGCAGCTGGAACCTTGTATAATTTCTAGTGAAGGTCCTATTCTCTCCTCAGAACCCTCTTCTTGTTTTATAATAGATATATATTTAGGATCAAAAAACTATAGAGCCTCTGCCTTTTTAGATTCAAGAGCGTGAGCATGCTTTCTAAATGAATAATTTGTTAAGAATCGTAAAATATCTTTAGTACAAAAAACTAAATCCGTACATGTAGAAATTATAGATGGTCGTCTATTGTCTTCTGGAGATGTCACTCATGAAATTTGTCCTATAAAAATAACAATAGATGGTCATAATAGCTATGTAACCTTTAACATAATTAAATTTCCATCTAATCTAATTATTTTAAGCTTATCATGGCTAAAAAAATACAACCTTCAAATAGACTGGCAGTCTTATAGATATGACTTTTTTTAAAACATTATTAAACATTCTGTCGATCAAATGACAAGCTATAAGTCTAGTATAATATAACCCGTACTTATAGATGCAAAAACTTTTATATGCAATAAAAAAAGGATCAACTTTTATTATTTATGCCACTTTTGTTTCTGATGGTAGAAAGACTTTAAGTGGCATTCCAAGCCAATATCTAGATTATCGAGATGTTTTTGAGAAAAAAAATGCAGTTATTCTTTGGAGCATCATTCATATGATTGTTCAATCGACCTCAAGGAAGAAACTCAACCACCATTTGGACCAATCTACAGTTTATCTCAAGATGAGTTGGCTAAACTCAAGGCATATATTAACAAGAAATTGGCCAAGAATTTCATACGCCATTCTAAATTTCTAACAAGAGCTCCAATTCTATTTGTGAAGAAAAAAGATGGATCATTGCAAATGTGTGTTGACTATCAAAGACTCAATAAGATCACAATGAAGAATAGATATCCATTATCTTTGATATTAGTATTCTTTGACCAATTAAATCAAGCTAAGATCTATACAAAAAAAGATCTAAGAGGAGCATACAATCTAGTAGGCATCAAAAAAAGAGATGAATAGAAAACTACGTTTTGAACCAGGTACGAATATTTTGAATATAATGTCATACCTTTTGGACTTACAAATTCACCAACAACTTTTCAACTTCTCATGAATGATTTTTTTTATGAGTTCTTAGATGATTTTGTCATGTGCTACCTAGATGATATTTTGATCTATTCTAAGAACATAAAAAAATATGAAATATGTATTTGTCAAGTATTACAAAAACTTAGAGATGCGAGATTGTATGCTAAGATGGAAAAGTGTGTATTTCACACTACTCAAGTTGATTTCTTAAGATACATCATTTCAAATGATGGTCTGATGATGGATTCTAAGAAGGTCCAGACAATCATGAATTGGAAGATTCCAAAGATGATAAGAGATGTCCAATGCTTTTTGGAATTTGTCAATTATTATCGGATCTTCATCAAAGACTTCTCTCAAGTTACAGCTCCACTTACACGTTTGATTTGTAAAGACAAATTCCAATGGAATCAAGAAGCGGAAACAACTTTTGAAGCTCTGAAGACATTGTTTATTTCTGCACTAATCTTATATCGTGTTGACTTTTCTAAGGCATTTTTTATGAAAATAGACACATCAAATTTTGCCTTAGGTGCGGTTATGTCACAAATGGGAACAAATGACAAACTTCATCCACTAGCTTTTCATTCAAGATAATTCTCAATAATTATGAGATCCACGACAAAGAACTTCTTGTAATTGTAGATTCTTTTTAAGAATAGCATCATTATCTAGAAAGCGCGTCCACTCCAATCTTCGTATATACAGATTACAAGAACCTCAAATATTTTATATTGGCACGCGTGTTGAATCGTCGTCAAGCTTGTTGGAATATGTCTTTATCAAGAATTTGTCTTTCTAGACATTCTTATTTTGCACCAAAAGAAAGAAATGCAGCTTTTAAGCAACAAAAAACAGCCCTCTTGAAATCGGAGCAATTTCATCTTTGAGCAATGAAATCAATATTGACTATTGATTCAACTTTTTTCAAGCAAATTCAATCAAGTATGTCCTTAGACCCTCTTATTTATGATATCAAGAATAATTCTCTTAAGACTCGTAGTTCTTCTAAATTCAAGTTCAAGAATAACCTACTATATTTTGAAGGACGCTTATATGTTCCAAAAGAAGAAGCAAGTTTACGTATTCTTCAACCATATCATGATTTTCCAATGGCAGGACATTTTGGATATAATAAGACTTTGGAACTTATATCAAGAGATCTTTAGTGGCCTCAAATGTAGAAGGTAGTCAAAGACTTTGTACAATCATGTGATATTTGTCCAAGATCCAAAACTCCTCGTCATCGATCTTTTGGGCTTTTTCAGCCATAACCTATTCCAAAACAATCATAGTCTTCTATTTCTATGGATTTAATCACAAATCTTCTAAGCTCAAGATCTTATGACTCTATATTTGTGATAGTAGATTGGTTCACTAAGATGGTACATTTTGAGCCATGCACAAAATCTATCACATGCAAAGAAACAACTAAGCTTTTCATTGATAATATCTATGGCTATCATGGGTTACCTAAGGATATTATATCAGATAGGGGAACACAATTTGTGTCAAGATTTTGGAGAAGCCTTTTCAAGATCTTAAAAGTAGACATAAAGTTATCTTTAGCTTTTTATCCTGAAACTGATAGACAAACAGAGCATGTTGTCATGGCAAAAGTCTGCTTTGGATAGACGCAAGGTCCTTCTTTACAATCAAATTGGATCCAATATGCACAAAATTTCTTAAATTTTTCTTTTATAGTCATAAAACCATGTGTGTAATAAATCAACAAACCAGAAGCTTAAAAATTTATAAATCAAGATCCAACTATTTAAATAAGTTCAAACTTTGAAAGCATAGAATTCACTTTTTGTCATTTTTACAAAAATTCTCAACCTTGAATTCATTACCGATCACTAGATATCATCCAAATATTAGCAAGTAATTATATAAGTAAAAACCAAATCAGAAACTTAAAAATTCATAATATAGATCTTGCTATTTAAATAAGCTCAAAACTTTGAAAAATATAATTCATACCTTTGATCTTTGTCACATAATTTTTGAGCCGTAAGTTCATTGTTGATCGTTAGATATCACCAAATCCTTGGTAGTACTTTTGAAAGTCAAATCCCAACCAAAAACTTGAAAATTCATAATTTTAGATCCAGCCATTTAAACAAGCTCAAAATTTTGGAAGCATAAAATTTATAAGTTTGATCATTATTATACAAAAATTTTGCTCCAAATTCATTGTCAATTCACTAGTATTACCAAATCCTTATCAGGTACTTTTAAAAGTCAAAACCATAGACACCTAAGAACAAAATTTGCCATTATTCCCTAATCAAAGTCTCAATTGATATGAGATTTTAGACATAAATTTTTTATTGTTAAAAAAATATGTATACAAAAAATGAGCTTCAAGTTCATCTTGAAACTCAAGTTCTAGCTTAAAGCAAACCCTTCTATTTATCTAACTTCTTCAAAATCCTAGTTTAGTTTGTTGGTTTTAACTAGCCATATCTCACTCATTCTAGATTCATTTCTATTAATTCTTGGACGTAATATATATAACTTAAAGTTTAGTTTCTAACCCAACTTCTCAATTTCTTGTTAGTATCTTAAAACTCCTAATATTCCTAGAAAAGTGACAGTAGGTGTCATATTAGTAGCCAAAGTTCAAACAAGCATATCTCTCTCATCTAAGCTCCAAATCATGTGTTTCTACTATATAAACTCATGCCAAGAAGAAGCTCTCTCTGAATACCTTGTTGGATTTTCCAAAAAATCCCATCTTCTTCTCTTCTAAGCTCGTCAAAGAAGTCGTAGCCAAGGTTTTCAAAGTCCAAGTCAACAATTAATAGTTTAAAGTTATAAAATACCAAATCTAATCCTCCAAACCAGTACTATTAATATCAACTAACTATTGGCATCCAAACCTCCACTTATCTTTAATAAATTCCTAAATTCAACTTCAAAGTCAAAACTCCTTATATCTACAAATATAATCCTAAATCTACTAAAATCTAAGATTAGAAAAAAGATAAAAGAAATAAAAGAAGTTTCAAGGCTAAATCAAAGTTAAAATTAAGATTAAAGATAAAATAAATATTTATCCAAAGAAAAAGAAAGAAAGTGAGAAAATTTTTCCAAAATTATATAAAAATCTAGGTTGGTAAGAAAAAAGAAAGAACTTAATAAAATTTTAAAGAAAAAAAAGTTAAGCAAGATTTCTATATATGAATATATTTACTTCACAATAGCGTGAACCAAGTCTTAGAGCAGTACTTAAGGTGTATCATTAACTACCAAGAAGATGATTGGATAACTCTTATGCCATTGGCAGAGTTTGCTTATAATAATATAATACATTCTTCTATGCAACAAACACCTTTCTTTGTCAATTATGGTTACTACCCACGACTTGATGCTTTTGACTTTTTAAAAGTTGATAATCCAGTGGCAAAAGATTTGACAAATCGTTTGTCAGAGCTACATGCAATAATGAAGGTGCAATTTAAAGAAGCTCAAGAACGACAAAAAATAAATGTAGATGCGTATCGCAAGGAACAACCACAATTCAACATGGGAGACAAGGTATGGTTACTTTGTCGCAATATCAAGACTACTCGTCTTTGTGATAAGCTGGACTATCCTAGACTTGAACCTTTTTTTTATTTCTGAATAAATCAATCTAGTTGCATATCGATTACACCTACCGGAGTCTATGAAGATCCATCATGTATTCCACGTATCACTACTGAAGCCATACAAGACAATGAATATACAAGAAAGAAGACAAATGCCACCGCCTCCTATAAAAATAGACAACAATGAAGAATCCGAGGTTGAAGAGATTTTAGATTCAAGGCAGTATCAAAATCAACTAGAATATCTTGTGCATTGGCGCAGATACGATATTAGGCAATGCACATGGAAGCCATCCAAGAATCTAGCAAATGTACCAATAAAAGTCAATATATTTCATCAACAACATCTGTCAAAATTAAGATAAAGAATTAAGAAAATTTTTGCTATAAAGCAAAGCAGGTTCTATAGAGGTTTCATCCTATCTTATATATTGTTTGTTATTTCCTTAGATTTGTTTGTGCTAAAGAGATGGAGGATCAACAACCAATAAATTCAGCTCAAGAGCCATCATTTGCTAATTTATCAGATGAGACATTACAACTATCACAACCTTCAAGACGTCAGAATAGAGATAAAGTCCCTCAAGAACGCCATGTTTTTCTTCCAATTGATGGCAAAATACAATGTGTTTGATATCACGACCTTGGAAGAGACTCTCAATCTTTGGTGATACTTTTAGAGGTAGGAACTATTCCTGATGGTATTTCTAATGTTTTTTTTGAAGGGAGTTATGAAGGCCTTAACAATGATCAAATAACAGGTGGTCCTCTCACCCTGGTATGGAACATTATCAATGGCTGAAAGAACCTATTAACTACCTTCATAGGGAACAAAGATCACAGTATGTGGCAAGCTCAATTCGACATATTCTGAACTTTCTCAATATATAATCACCGCTCCTCATAGAACTTGTTCCTAGAAGGGGGTGATAATGTCATGGACATAAGATTTATTCCAAAAATTATCTAAATAATATAGACCAATAGAAGTAGGTAAAATAAATTGATTTGATAATTTCTAATAGAATAGCTTCTTATAAGCTTGTAGAATGGGTAGAAATTTTAGAATTTACAATACTTAGTTTGTAGGATTAATAATAGGTAGGAAGCCGATGAATGGTTAGTTTAGAAGGCAAAATGGATGAGGAAGTTAGAAAAAGTAATTATCATCAATTGTGTAGCAGTTAACATAGATGGGATAATTATAAATTGATTCGGTATGGAAGAATCGGGGCCACACTATGATAGTCCTAGGTAGGAGTAAGCTTGGTGCTACCTCTCTCTATTCTTTTGTTAGGCTATAATAGAGGATCTGGTGTCGTGATGTAATATGACTATTAGGTGAAAGAGTGTAGAAATAGTATATTATAGATGATCTTAGTTCAAAATATTGTAGCAAATTATCTTAGAAAAATAGATAATAATAAAAAGGGAGTAAAACTAATGAGTGTTAATATTGCCCTTTTTACAAATGAGCTTCTATTTACTTTGTAGATTCATAAGTAAGGCAAAACAAAGTAGATTGAAAAATAAAATAATATAGGCATATATAGAAGGGAGTTAAGAAGAGGTTTCAGAAAAATTTATCACAAAAATCTCAAAATAGATACCCAAAAAGTACCGATTCTGAGCTGGGATCAAAATCAAATCCTAGGGCACAAAACTACATGCCTACGGCGGATCCAGGAGGTTTTTACAAATCAAAGATTGGAATTGGAGAGTGGACTTGAGAGATTTGGTATGCAAGTTGATTTCGAGTGATTTGGATAAGAAATGACTTTGCAATAACTTTGCAAAGTCAGGGTTATTTTCAAAAATTTGGGATTTTGTGAAATAAAATAGGATTGATGTTTTAGACAATTTCAAAAGTTTTGTAGCAGATCCACAACTAGAAATTTGTGGATTTTTGGATATTGTTGTTGTTAATATATGCTATGAATTTGAGCTAAATCTAACAATTTAGTTGTACATAATTGAGGTTTAAGTGGGTCAAGGTCTCAGAAATTAAGTTTTGAAGGTCAATTAGGGTTTTTAAGATCTTGAGCAATCTGCTAGTTGGATTGGAATAATTTTTATTTATGTGGATAGAAGACTTGTTTTTCTATATACATGAGTGATTTGAAACTAATTGAATGGTGAAGAAGGGAGAAATCAACACTGGTAGATCAGCATCAAGATTGGAGAAGGAGGCTGACCAACACCCGAGAAGTTTTTAGGATTTTTCTTCCATTTGGTATGTTTGATTTCCTTCAAATTTGCTATGCTTGTTTTTTATTAAGAGATTGAAAGGTGTATAAAGTTTTAAGTAAGATCGACAGTCTAATCAATAGATATCAAGGTTCTAATTTTTCCTAGGGTTTATTTGAATTGGTTAGAATTTGGTTTAAGATTTGTTTAGGGTTTGGTTTAGGATTTAAGGTTTGTTTAGGGTTTGTTTTAGGATTTAGGGTTTGACTTAGGTTTTGACTAGGATTTGATTAGGATTTGACTAGGATTTGACTTAGATCTTGACTTAGGATTTGATCTATGATTTGAATAGGATTTGATCTAGGATTTGACTTAGGGTTTGACTTAGGGTTTGACTTAGGTTTTGACTAGGATTTGACCAAAGTTTGACTTAAGATTTGACTTAGGATTTGACTTAGGTTTTGACCAGGGTTTGACTTAGGATTTGACTTAGGATTTGAACAGGCTTTGACATAGGATTTTAAGATTTCTATTCTTAGTATTTTTTAAATTTAATATTTTATATGTTATTTTTTATTATGATTAATGTATGATTCATTTACTCTTCTTTTGTAATTGCTTTAAGATTGGATCAAAGTTTGATTAATATTGTTAAGATTTAATAGAAGTTGTTTAGGATTCTATAAGAGTTGTTGGGATCTTGTTGTTGTGTATTTCCTTTTTGTCTTCCACAACCAAGTGCGTGGAGCATTCTCAAGCAAATTTGCATGTATTACAACACCAGATTCTATTCCAATCGGTTATACCATGTCAGTGATGAAGTACAGTAATAAAACAAAAAAATTTATATATATGGATGAGTAAGAAATTATAATTGAATGATACGTGAGTTCGTTGTGGCGAATTGGAAATCAAAGACCGGATATGTCAATATAGTTTGATTGTGAATGAGAGTATTATGCCGTATTGATTGTGAGAGTTGAGCGGTAAAGGAAAATATTGGAGAAACGATTTGTTTCAAAAGACATGCTTGGTGAGGAATTATTTCCAGTGATTGGAGAATGAAGCGGGTATATGCAGTCTATGGAGACGGTGCAACATTGCTGATTGTTGTTATAAGCTCGGAAGAAGACAGTAGATTACAGTAGGAGAATTAGTGGAGGATTGTGTTATAAAGTTTATCTTTAGTTGCGGAATAGCTGAACCAATGGAGTAGACGGCATTATTTTAAAAGTGTGTACGTATGCATTGGATTCTAATGTTCAGAAGGTGGTTAGTTGTGTGACCCTAACAGTTTAATTCAATGCGGATAGTCTCTCTCTGTGTTTGAATCTTCCTTTACAGGTTTATTCTAGGTAGTATTGGTAGAGTAAGTGAAACAAAGAAAAACAACATTTTGCCGCCGCTGCCGAGAATTGACAATAGTATTGAGTGTTAGGAATTAACTGTTGAATGTGTAGTTAAATTAGTGATGGAAAGCAATGTCAATAATAGATGATGAAAGATTATGGTTAATAATAATGAGAACATTGCTTTGAAAAAAATACGTCAGTCAAAAGGAAGACAAGAGAGAGCACAAGTAAGAAATTTGTTACGAAATGAGTAAGAACAGAAGCTAAAAAAGAAGCGTCGACACAGTTGAATTAAACCATGGTTGCATGCCTGTCTGCACATCCGAGCATACCAAGAACATGAAAGATCTTTAATATTTCAGACATATATACCGTTAAAAAAATTGCCAAAAATACTCGCGGGTATTTCCGTAAATAGTCCAATGCATCTCTTGAGCCCATTAACGGAAAGAGAACGGAGCACATAAAAATTGGATCTTCCATTGGATACTTTCCCAATAGTGGACACAATTGATTCTAGCAAGGCTAGTTCTTCAGAAGGAAATGTATTGCTTGCCAGTAAGGGTCAATTCAGTGTATTTCAAAATCCATTGTTTTCACCCCAACTTCAACCAATAAAATTATTTGTAGATAATAATACCAAATTGCAGAGGCCTAGAAGTCCGAAAAAGATAATTGAGGGAAGCAGCGTTTATTTTAACAAAGAAGTGAGTAGAATATTATTACCTTCAATGGTGGCGAGAGGTCCAACAGTACCAATTGCAGTACAAATGGATGCGGTGGATAATCGCACAACTAGCGTAGCCCCATAACCTACCTTTAAAGGTCTGCCAGGAGCCGACCTAGATCAACACTTGTCTCAAATCCTAACTGCATGTGTAGCCAACAATGGTAGAACTAAAGATATTTGGTTAAGATGGCTGTGAGCAACCTTTAAAGATACGGCAATGTCGTGTTGTGGTTCGGCTATTATGTGAAAAAATTATACATGTATATTTAATATATAATTTATTACATAGCTAAAAGAAAGCCATATTAGTGGACTTTTATTAGTTATAGGATGTGATTAGGTTGCTAGTTTAGAAGAGATCTATTAAAAAGATTATTATTAAGATTTATACAACCTTATTTTCTTTTTAGTAGTGAATTTTGAAGTTAATTTTATATTGATAGTAACTTGTATATATCTTAAATCACCTATGTTAGACATTGGTGATCCTTAAGATCTTATTTGCTTCTTTTATTTGGTGCTTAAAGCACCAAGTATATAAATCTTATAAGAAGAAGAGTTAGACAAGGGTTTTTAGTGAAAAAAGGGTAGTTTGGCCATCCATGTGGATGAATAGAGGTGGATGATAGAATTCTCTATTCTAATTGGCCAAAAATCATGCCCAATGGGCTTCAAAGAGGCTGTCCGAGGGTTTATTAGGAGTTAGGGTTTGTTTTTCGAGAGGAGTAAAATTCAGAGGCTAGGATCATAAGGTTTAGGTTTTCAGATCTGGTTTAGGTGCAAGATTTGTGTGATTTGCACTTTTTATGAAGAAGTTATAGGCGCTCAAAGTTAAGGTGTTGATTTTGGATCTACTGTCACTCTTTTGAATATAACTCGGACATGAAGAGACAATCAAGGATTGGCAACTAGGATTGGAGAGAATACTTTTACAACTACACTTTTTATGTGTGGCTCAATAGAATCCAAGCTAAGGTAAAGGAGATATTGGGAGTTAAACTCAATACTTACATACTTAAGGGTAGTAAGTGACTTGCTTACATAGTGGTTATATTTTGAGCTATATCTTATGCAATTTAATAGATTTTTGGTTCAAAATTGTCAAAAGTGTAAACATTTATGTCATAAGACTATGTAAAAAAATTTTGTGGCATTAGGATTTTGGATTTGTGAGATATAAGGAAAATAGTGCTCAGGTGTCTCTAAGCTAGGGTTTTAAGCACATGCTAGGGGTTTTGAGATATCAGACGATTGGAAATGAATTTATGATTGATTGTTTCTTGTGCTAAAACTTAAGAAGATTATTTAAACTCTGAACTAAATTTTATAGAAATTTAATGGTTGGATCAAGAGTTGTTGAACTCTAAAGTTCAACAAGAAATAAGTCCTTGCGGGTGAATAAAGTTTTGAAGGATTTTTGTGGAAATTTGAATTCTTTTTGTACAAACCTACTTGAATATAAAAGGGTTTATATACATAACTTCTCTTTTGTGAGATTGTTGTTTTATTTGTTCTTTTTATTAAGGACAAATCACCTATTGGGTTTTTGCCATCAAGTTTCAAATAAACTCTCCACAGCCAAGTACCCAATGTATTCCCAGATAGAAGGCCACGTCATACCACAGCGTTTGAATGGTATAATTGCCAACCCACGGAAAACAATTTTCTAATTATGAGGCATTAAAAAATATGATTTTGATTCATTTTCGACCAATAGGATTTGAAAAATATCTTAGAGGAAGATTAATAAATAGCAAAATGGTACCGGGAGAAGGAGTGCAGTCATATTATGGCCGAATAGCAGATATCCATTGTAAATGGCCAAATAACCAAATATCAAATCTATAATGGTTAACAAACTACACCCACCAAAATTAAAGATGTTTGTAAAGGAGGTCCAACTTGCAACTATGTCTACCTCACTTGACCGAGCTAAGGTATAGGAAGAATGTCATTATGATCAATTCTTAATCTCAAGAGCCACAATGATTCCATCTCAAGGTGGATATCAAATTCCAACCTAGAATGAAATAGTGGGTAGTTACCCAAGGATAATTAATTACGGCATTGTCGTGTTATAAATGGTTATGATGTATAAAAATCAACTAAATTACTTAATATATTAATAAGTTCTAGTGTGATCTAGAATGGTTAATAAACTAATTTAGATAGAGTTGATAGAAACTATATTTGATTACTTTCTTTTTCTCGGCTACAGTGTTCAAGTTATATGGAATCTAGATATTTAATATAATATTCTAAGAGTTAAAATTGGACCTAAGGATGAAAATCCGAACCACCAATATAAAAGAATGGATGGATGAAGAATAGGAATGGGGGCCTTCACCCCCATTGGCTGGTAGTCATGTCCAATGGGCTTCTAAGGGCTATCTACTACCTTCTTGATGTCAAGAGCGGCTTTGAGGCGGCCATTTTTTAAAAAACGAGCGTAAGGATTAGAAAGATTAGGATTTTAGAAATAATATGAGTACAAAAATTAGGCAAATTGGAGTTGGGATGAAAAAGATATAGTTGTTTAAAGGTAAGTTGAAGATTTGGTACATATTATTGCTCTTTTCAAGATATAGGGAGTTGTATGAGGGCTTTTGGAGGTCGGGAGATGCAGTTGGAAAGGCAATTTTAAGGCCTACACTTTTTGTAAAGAAATAATTGCTTTTGGAGTTTGAATGGAGGAAATATTGTGGATTGAAGTCAAGGCATACAATTCCAAGGGAAGTAAGTTTACAATTTATTCATAGTGATGTTTTGAGCCATATCTTGCTTTCTTAGACGAGTTTTTGTCTGAAAATTTTGAAAGATATGTATTATTATGTTGGAAAACTACATATCAAATTTTAAGACGTTTGGATGCTCGAATTATGAGATATGAAGAATTTTACGTGCAAGTGTCAATAATGAAGGGTTTGAAACTACTAGAACATTGTCGGTGATATCTGACGATCTACAATGAATCTACAGTCAAAATTTGTTGTGATAGTTGTTAAAAATACATCATGATTTATTAAAAAATTTGAATTAGTTTTGACAGTCTGATTAGGAGATATGTACTATTAGGTTTTGGATAAAATCCTTCTCAAGGTTAAATAAGATTTTAATCTGTTTTATCAAACTTGGGTGCTCTTGTGCATTGAAGACTTTTGTATGTGATATAATTGGCTCCTAAAAGGCAAAATATATATATAAATTTGGAGTTTCTTTCATCTTATAATTTGTTTGAGAAAATTAGTTGCAGCCAGAAGTCCGGTGCTTTCTTGAGGCAGATCCTCTCTTCTTTGACAGCGAAAATCTTAGTGTTAATGCGTAAGAGATAATGAATGTTGTTTTATTGTAAGTTGTACCACCAACAACTGCAATTTCGTATTCTCCATACTCTCCTTATCAAAAACCAATATCTATAAAAGAGTTATGTAATAAACTTGTATCAAAGGATCCAAATGAGACTTTGTTGTTAACTTTGACAAAAAAGATGGATGAGTTGGCTGTTAATCTAGCAAAGGATAAGGAAAAGAGACATAAACCAACTAATATGCGCCCCAATATTTGGTGCAATAATTGTAAGGGACAAGGCCATTTGGTAACGAAGTACCCTTCACCATCCAAAATGACTGTACAATGTATATTTTGTGGAGGTAAGCATATAACCACCAATTGTTGGAATTTTAAAAAGCAACAATAATTCAAAAATCAGACCATGATTCAACCAAATTTGTGGGATGTTAATCAAATTCAGATAGGAAATAGATTTGGCTAGAACAAGAATTATCTGACTAAATAAAATAGAAATTTCTATAATTTTCAAAATTCTGAGTATAACTAAGAAGTTGATCCCAATTTTCAAGATTTTGTGCAAAATCAGCAAGAACATCCTTAATATCCACCTATTATGAATCTAATTTCGGATCCTATAATACCAACTAGTCGGCCAGGATCCTTTATCCATCAAACTTGGAACAAGGCTAGCCAATATAAACCAGTCGAGACGCCCCATATTCCAGATGGAGGCGGAAGAAGACCACTTTGATGCTATTGATACAAGCAGCTAGGACATTATGCTAGTGAATGTCCCAATCCAAGAGCTAGTGATGATTATGCTCTAATATGTAGAAATTGTAAGCAATCTGGACATACTTACCAGCAGTGCAATACTCCGTTTAATTTTAATAACCGAGATCAGTGTATCCAGGTGCAAAATAAGATGGAGGATAATATTTGAGTTCCACAAGATTCTCTTGACAATTGGATGGAATGCGTCTATGTATTACTTACTTGAATCCAGCAAAAAAGAAAAGATCCAATTCAAAAATTGGAAGTATCAGTTGTGGCAGATCAATGCAATTCATTGGATGGTACTTCAAATCTAACACCAATATCGAAGGTATTACCAACGATTGGATCCAATTCGTCTGTGGAACTTGAGGATGTCCTTAGTCCCAAGATATTGATTCAACCAAAACCAGTACCAATACCTGCAATATTTCGGGAGGCACCTTATTTATTAAAAGATCTTCTCATGGACAAGAATTACAACAATGTCCATTTAGCAATTCTAGTTCCGAGCTCTATATGAAAATTATCTGAATGGATCAAAATAAAATCCATAAAAAAGAAGAGGGCCTTGAAAATCATTGCCAATATGAAACCATATGATATTATGAAAAATTTGGATGAAATTAAATCTTCTATTACAATGAAGCAATTATTAGCAGTTGCGCCAAAATGTCATTTTATATTGAATTCCTCATTTATACGACGTTATTGGAGTAGAGAGAATTTGCCTCAAGAAAGCACTAGGCTTCTGGCTGCCACTAATTAATCAAGCAAGATCCAAGTATAATTAAAACCCTCAAATTTTATATAAAGTTTCTTTCATAGGGCTATTACATCCAATACACAAGTCTTATATCATCAAACCACTCAAAACATAACAAAATATTCTAAACCTTCATTCCTCCATAGGAAGTAAATTTTTTCCAAACTTCAATAATATATGACTTTTAATGCAACCGTTCAAATCTACTTCAAATTTACATAAAGTACTGATGTAGTCTTTACAACTACTATAACAAATTTCAACCATTGATTGTTTACCAATCTTTAGATATTGCCAAAATCCTAGCAATAGCTTCAAACCCTTGTTTACAAAAACCAGTGTACTAAATTCTTCATATTGTCTAAAAACTCAAGATATGGCAAAACCCATCACTATGAATAAAACGGCCTACTTACTACCTTGGAAATCAAACTGCTATCTTTGACTCCCAATATCTCCTTCTTGAAGACTTCTATTGTAGAAATTCTTTTACAATAGATGTAGAGTTTGAAATGGCCTCTCTAGCCGCACCTCTCAATCTCCAAAATCTCTTATACAACTCCTCCAATCCTCAAAAGAGTTACAGTATGTCTCAAATTGACACCTTAACTTCAAATGGCTATAACTTCTTTATCCTAACTTCAAATCCTCTAATTTTTGGACACAAATTGTATCCAAAATCCTAAACTTTACAACTCTAGCTTTTGATTTCCTAATGGCCTCCTTGAAGTCGCCGAAACCTTGTTAAGGTCACAAGCAACCTCCTCAAAGTCCATTGGGCATGGTATTCAACCAATAGGGATGAAGATCCCCATTCTTTGCCTTCATCTGACCATACCTTCATTTCATCCCTTCCAATTAGCCTCCTACTAGCTTAAATTTTTATCCTTAGGCTCTCACCTTCTTTCAAGGCTTTATACTAAATATTTAGGTTTTTATAATTTTTAAATATCATAATCAAAATAAATACAAATGAAATAAAATAAAACAAAGTTTCTTCTATCAACCATTTTTAATTTAATTTACTAACCATTCTAACACATATCTAAACCTATAAACATATTATACATTTTGAGAGGATTTTACATATTGTAAGCAATTACAATACGACAATGTAGAGTTTGTAATAAAGAAATTCATGAGGTTAGTTATAATCCTGATCCAGGAGCACCAACTATCGATGTATCAATTGATGGTGTTCTCATTCCTAAAGTTTAAGTAGATGGTGGCTCTAGTGTGAACTTAATAAATGCCGATACAATGGAAGAGTTGGATTTAAAATAATTATTACCCACGACATTGGTATTGAGAATGGCAGATCATAGTAAGATAAAACCAATGGGTATTTTAGACAGTAATAATACCGTAATCGCGGGAATTATGTATGAAATTAATTATATTGTTATTCGATTACAGACTTCCACTTTATCATATCCAATATTATTGGGTCGGCCATGGCTATATCAAGTCAAAGCTAGGAACAATTAGGGCCGCGAAATGTTAACTATTAGAGAGGATAGTGACAAGATTGTTTTATAAATAAACCTAGTTCAATAATATGGAGAGTCTCATATTATGGGCATAGAAGAAACATCTGATAATGAGGGCAAATCTGAGGCAAAACATGACGAAGTTAATAATATGATGCAAGTTGATAAGGATCCAATTCACACGTAGAAGCAATGCGTGTTATATTAGTATAGAGGACTAGGGAAATATTTTTTGTATCAAGAGGATGCAACAAATTTTGACGATGTCATCGCGGATTGGATGAATAATTGCACGATAAATAAAATTGATATATTGGAACCAGAATTGGATAAGTCCGATTTATCAGCCCATATGAAGGATTCAGAGCAAGAGAGGCAAATAAAATTAGAGGTTGTTATAGAATCTGTGTGCCAATCCATTAATTTGGGCTCTAATAAAATATCCCAGATTATCAAAGTGTTTATCGACATCATACTATATTTACATGCAGTGTGTATAAATAATATATATCTTATATCTATTGTTATTACATGTGTGAATGCTAGAGGTTATTTTAGAAGATATTATAAGAAGAAGATTTATTATAGCCACTTAGTTAGTGAATTAAGATGGCTATTTGTTTTGTTCCTATCTTACTTATATCCTAGAATAGACTCTTTTCTAATTAGAAGAAAAATAAAGGTTGTTTTACCTTTCTTATTGATTTTTGAAGTAGAATAGACCTTGTGAGGGGTAAATAAGAAGAGCATGGGGTGAATAAGGCCTATCCAATAGGATTTGGATGCCCATGTGGACATCTCATACTCTAATATGGAAAGAAAGGGAGATATACTCCTCTTACTAGACCGAGGGTTTGGATAGTTTTGAGTGGTGAACTTTGGAGAGAGATAGCTCCAAGGAGATAGAAGCATTTGTAATGAAAATTGGTAGGTGTGTTTTTCAAGCTATGAGGATTCTAGAACTTATTCACTTCCTTGTTTTAGAATTGTGAACAAAAAGTTATGCTTGTTTTAGTAGAATGAGGTTTGCTGCCACCCGACGAAGAGGGGCAGAAACTTCGAGCTGCCGCTGCAAGTTTGATTTCGACTCTTTCTTAGTGAAATTTATAGAAAGTGTGGAAAATTGTATTAGCTTTCTATTAAGACATCTTTTGTAGCATTTGGAGTTGGAGAGCAAAAGTTGTGAGCTTGAGAGTGGGAAAGGGTTTGTTGCCACCTGACGAAGAGGGGCAGAAAATTTGTTCAACCACCTAAGTCGGAAAATCTCTTCAATCTTTTTGATAATTTAGATGCTTATAGAAGCTCGTGTAAGCTTTCTACAAAAATAAAAGTCAATACATTTAGAGCTTTGATAAAAGTTTTATGAGCCGTGAAGTGTCAAAGAGGGCAAATTATTGCTAGGGTTTGAAGAGTAGAATCAACTAGCTACAAAATCTAGAGTTTGAGAGGCATGCATGCGGAATTTTAGAACAAGTTAGATGATGGAGTGAGCCTTCTTAAAAGCTATTGCATGTCCAATTTTGGAGAAGGGAAGTGATCACAATGAAGGCTGAAGTCAAGAGGAGCTTTGCTGCCTTTGCATTTGCTTGGAAATTTTAGTGCCTATTTCTTTTAGCCATAACTTTTAAATGGTAAGTCATCTATTTGTGAAATTTTGATATGTTTTACAATGGATTATTGGCTTTCCATAGGCTATAAGCACGCTTGATTCGACCTTTGGATGAATTTTTAGTGATTTATTTAGTTTCAGCTTGTTGTATAACTTGTATTCTTCATATGCGGTTGTATTTTGAAGTATACTTGAATACATACATACTTTGCTTATACCTTTTATACAAGTATATATACTTGTATTTATACAAGTATTCTATAAGTATTCTATAAGTATTATATATAATATTTGTATAAGTATTTGTACAAGTATTATACCAAGGATTTATATAAGTATTTATACAAGTATTTATATAAGTATTATATAAGTATTTATATAAGTATTATATAAGTATTTATATAAGTATTATTTAAGTATTTATATTTTATATTTATACAAGTCTTGTACAAGTTTAATACAAGTATAATTTGAAAGCTTGAACAAATATTGTGTAAGTATAGAAGATACTTGCACGGCTTCCTTTCATGTTTCCTACTAGTTCTAGTAGCAGCTAGGAACCCAACGTTTTTCTAAGGCGAATTCTCTCTACCTGACATCGATATTACAGATAAAGATTTGAGAAATTAGAAAGAATTCTTTCTAAGTCATAAATCTGCTTTTGCTTGATCATATGCAGATTTAAAAGGTATTCCTGCCAAAGTTTGTGAGCATCGAATTACCTTAGAGGAAGATGCTACATGAGTTTGTTAAAGACAACAATGTCTTAATCTAAAATATTTTCTCATAATCAAGGAAGAAGTAGATAAACTTTTAGACGTGGACTTCATATATCCAATCCCGTATAGTGAATGGATTTCACCAATTGTGATAGTACCAAAGAAAAATGGAAAAATTTATATTTGTCAAAACTTTCGTCAATTAAACGCGGCTACTAAGAAGGATTTTTTTTCCTTTACCTTTTACAAATAATATACTGGATGCAGTAGCTGGGCATAAATGTTATTCCTTTTTGGACGGATTTTTGGATTATAATCAAATAAAAATTGCAGAGGATGACCAATTGAAGACTACTTTCACTACAGATTGGAGCACATTTCTTTATAAAGTGATGCCATTTGGGTTATGTAACGCCCTGGCCACATTTCAAAGGATAATGACACAAGCATTTTAGGACTATTTACGATTGTCGATGGAGATATTTTTAGATGATTTTTGCACATTCAGTACGACAACAAATCATTTGGAACATCTTGATAACTTTTTGGACCAATGTGATAAATATGGGATATCTTTGAATTCTGAGAAGTGTCAATTTGGCATACCATCGAAAAAGCTTTTGGGACATATTATTTCCGCGGTGTCGTGTAGTAATACGACCACTAGGTGAAAGAGGGAAGGAGTGATTATATTATAGAAGAGCTCAAATGAAAATATTAGAGAAAATTATCTTAGAAAAATAGATAATAGACAAGGAGGTAGTAAACAATTAAAAGATGCTAATGCTGCCTTTTATAAAAAGGAATTCTATATATTTTGTATAGCCATAAATATGGTAAAGCAAGGTAGATTAGAAAGATAATTGGTATAGGCATGTTAAATAAGGAGTTAAGAGTAGGTTTTAGAGAAATTTACCTCAAAATTACAAGAGTTGATACCCAGAGAGGGCCGGTTAAGAATCTGGGTCAAAAATTTAAGAAAATTCGTAAGAAAGCCTATGGATATTTTTTACTTGATGGATATTTATGGAAGCATCCAAAGAGAAGAGGAGAAGTACCACAACGAGTGATATGTGATTTAGAAGCTCAACAAAAGATTATCAAGGAGTTTCATGAGATTTTGTGGGTAGGGCATAGAGGAATATGGATAACTTTTACTAAATTGAAGGAAAAATATTGGTGGAAAGGCATATATAAAGATGTGGTTGATTTTATAGGATCATGTGAAATTTGTCAATTCTATTCTAACATTCGACATCGAGATGAATTACATCCAACTTATCCTCTAGCACTACATTATAAGTGGGTAGTGGATTTAGTGGCAATGCCTATGGGACTTGGACAAATGAAATATTTGGTACTTACACGTGAAGATTTATCAAATATGGTTGAAGGACGAGCATTAAGAACAAAGAGTACTGAAAGTGTATGTCGATTTCTTTTAGAAGACATTATTTGTCGCTATGGTTGTATTGGAAAAATCACGGCAAATAGAAGTGAATTGGATGCAAAAGAAGCAAAAAAACTCTTTGGTAGAATGGTAATCAAACTTTCTTTGACAACAGCATATAATCCAGAAGGTAATGGGAAGAGTGAGCGTGGGCATTCACCTATTGTTAAGGCATTAGTAAAAGCATGCAATGGCAAAGTACATCAATGGCCAAAACTACTACCATTTGCATTATGGGCAGATCGTACAACTCATAGCACAGTGACCGGTTATATGCCTTTGGAATTAATGTATGGACAAAAGCCAATTATGCCAATAGAAGAAACAATACCTACATGGAGAATATTACCTTGGAAGGATGATCTTAATAGAGGATCTTTTAGCATTACGTATTTAACAATTGGAAAGAAGATCTGAAGACATTGAAGTGGCAATAGGAAGGTTGAAAGAAGCAAGGGAAAGGAATAAAAAAAGGTTTGATAAAACGCATCGACTACGGCCTAAGAAGATAGAAGAAGGTGATTGGATATTAGTATATGATAATAGTTTGGATAACCAACATAGTACATTACAAAAATTTTCTAAGCGTTGGTTTGGACCATATGTTGTGATAGAAGTCTATGACAATGGAACATATGTATTACGGGAACTTGATGGGACACAATTGAAGACACCTATAGCAGGCAAGCGAGTCAAGTTATTCAGACAAAAGAAAATATATATACATTTTGATGAAGAACAAAATCTATTGAGGGGTATTAAAACAGAAGAAGAAGAGCAAATTGAAGATCAAGAATTTGACCAAGATGAAGAGCATTCAACATCAACATATTGAAGACTAGCTGGTGCATGCCTGGCGATGCATTGTGTGTCTCGGAGAGGTGGATGTCGCATTATCTTATGAAAATAGATACTGAGACATGAGGTAAAAATTAAAGGTGTTATTACACTTATAAAAAGGAATTCTACTTACTTTGTATAGCCATAAATATGATAAAACAAAGTAGATTAGAAAGATAATTGATATAGGCATGTTTAGTAAGAAATTAAGAGTAGGTTTTAGAGAAATTTACCTCAAAATTACAAGAGTTGATACCCAGAGAGGGCCGGTTAAGAACCTGGGTCGAAACCAGACCCCAGGGCACAAAACCGCGTGCCTACGGCGGATCCGGGGTCTTTTTGAAAATCGGAGAAAAGGGTTAGAAGACAAACTTGAGGAAGTCTATATGTGTTTTGGTTTTGAATGATTTGGATAAAAGTTGAGTTTGGAAGAGATTTGCAAAGTCAGAGTTGTTTTGAGAGACTTTAGAGTTTATGAAGTATATTGGGGTTTATATTTTTGAGGATTTTGTGAGATTGGTTATAGATTGTCAAGTGAAATTTTGTGGGTTTGTGCAAACAGTTGTGTTTGTAAGGTTCTGTGAATTTGAGATTGATCTAACGGTTTGATCAAAGGTTATTGAAGTTTATGTGGGTCAGGGTCTCTGGAATTGGATTTTAAAGGTCAGTTAGGGATTCGCAGATTTTGAGCAATCTATCAGTTGGATTGGGGTGAAATTTATGTGTGTGTGTAGAAGACTTAATTTCCTACATGCATGTGAAATTTGGAAGCAATTAAATGGTGCAAATAGGAGGTTTAGGCACTGGAATATTGGCATGAAGATTGGAGAAGGAGGCCGGCTGATACCCGAGCAAATTTGTAAGTTTTTCTTCTTCTTGGTAGGTTGGATCTTCTTCAAACTTGGTGTGTGTGTTGTTAACTTAATTGTTAAGGTGTATGAAATATTTCAATCAAGATCAACGGTTAGTTTGATAGTTATTGTGGTTCTAAAACTGCCTTAGAAATTGCTTAAGGCTTGGCTAGGATTTAGGGTTTAAGATTTTACTAGGGTTTGATTAGGATTTGGATTTAGGGTTTAATTAGGGTTTCATTAGGATTAAGGTTTGATTAGGATTTGGATTTAGGGTTTAGTTAGAGTTTCATTAGGGTTAGGGTTTGATCAGGGTTTGACTTAGGGTTTGATTAGGGTTTGACTAAGGTTTGACCAGGGTTTGAATTAAGATTTCATTAGGATTAGGGTTTGATCAGGGTTTGACTTAGGATTTGATTAGGGTTTGACTAAGGTTTGACCAAGGTTTGAGTTAGGATTTCATTAGGATTAGGATTTGATCAGGGTTTGACTTAGGGTAAGATTAGAATTTGACTAGGGTTTGACTTAGGGTTTGATTAAGGTTTGACTAGGATTTCATTAGGGTTAGGATTTGATCAGGGTTTGACTAGGGTTTGACCAGGGTTTGACTTAGGATTTGACTAGGATTTGATCAAGGTTTGATTTAGGGTTTGATTAGGATTTGATCAAGGTTTGACTTAGGATTTGACTAGGATTTGAATAAGATATGATTTAGGGATTTAAGATTCTATTTTTAGTATTTTCTAAATTTAGTATTTTATATATTATTTTCTATTATGTTTATTGTATGACTCATTTATTCTTCTTTTATAATTTCTTTAAGATTGAATCAAGCTGAAAATATATTGTTAAGGTTTAATAGAAGTTATTTAAGATTCTATTAGAATTGTTAGGATTTTGTTGTGGCGAATTTTCTTTTTATCTTCCATAGCCAGGTGCCCGGAGCATTCTCAAGCAAGACTTCACGTATTACGACAGCGGCTGGTATCGCTATTGATCTAGATAAAGTTACTCGTATATTGGCTTTATTAAAGCCAGAAACAGTGTCTGGTGTTCGTGATTTCGTAGGCTATGTCAGCTATTATAGGCGATTCATTCATTTATTGTAGAAATATGTCAATCATTAACAAATCTCTTAAAGAAACCGCCATCGGATGGATCTAGTTCAATTTGGACTAAAGAATGTTCAATTGTGTTTGAGGAGTTAAAACAAAAATTGGTGTCAGCACCAGTACTTGTTGCACCTTGTTGGACAAACCCTTTCATATTTATGTTGATGCCTTGAATGTTGCTATTAGATCCGACTTAAGCCAAAAAGATGAAAAAAATTTGGATCATCCCATCTATTATGCTAATCAACAATTTATTGCTGCGGAACAAAATTATACTACGATTGAACGGAAAGCCTTGGACATGATCTATTCTGTCAAAAAATTTCGAGAATAATTGCTTGGTTATCCATTGTGATTCATGTCAATCATGATGCTCTTAAATATATGATTAATAAATCTCAATTAAGTGGACGCATTGCTCGCTGGGTGTTACTCCTTCAAGAATTTAATTTTACTATTGATGTTTGACTAAGAAAGAAACATGCTAATGCAGATCATTTATCTTGATTGTCCAATATATTTGGTAATGAACCTATTAATGATACACTTTCTGATGCAAAATTATTTGCCATTGACGTGATCATCCCAGAATATAGTGAATTGATCCAATATTTGACATTTCAGATATTTCCACCTACATATAATGAGAAACTTAAGAAATGCTTGATTTTAAAAAATGCACTGTATACGATGATTGGAGACGCCTCGTATAAGCAAAGGAGAGATGAAATTCTATGCCGTTGTCACTTTGTAAATTAAAACATAGTGTGAAAGATATAAAGGAATGTGTTAAAATAAAAAGATTAAGATTAGAAGAAGAGAGGATGAAAAAGAGAAAGGGTTGTGGTTATAACCACATTATCTTGGAGGTTATAATATTTATCACAAGCTTAGGGATGATAGGTAGGCCAAACTACTAATTTCCTGCTGAAATTCCCACTAGCAGTACCAAGTGAAGAAGCCAAGGAATTCTACAGTGAAGTCAAGTGGATTCGAACCCACGTCAATTCCAAAGTAGCTAAGAACTTAACCACACAAGCTTCTTTGACTTGGCAGTGAAGGATGTAGTTCTTTCTCTTTTATCTCTAATCTAATCTTAATTGTTTTTTTCTACTTATTAGATTTTTTTTCTATTTTATCTTAGATCTACTTTACCTTTATTCTCTTCTATTTTAGATCTAAACTTAAATGTTGTGGGCTGAAATTAGAAGAGAAGTTGGTAGAAAAATGGTAGTAAGAAGATAGAATAGAAATTTACCTCAAAAAGTGAGATTCCTTCAAATTAATCCAAAAGAAAGGATTGAAGAGGTGGAAAGACATGGCTGAGGTGTCTCTTTGACCAAGGGAAGAAGGAAGACCAGGCCGGGAGGACAAGAAGGGGGTCGTGAAGAAGAAGAAGGAGGTTCTTTTGGAGAGATAGGATTTTCTTTTTGATAGGCAGTATACGTTTTTGTGTGTAGAAGAAGCTTAGAGAGGAGTTTAAGTGCAATTTTTTGTGGATTTGTAGTAGAAAAGATAAGAAACATATAGAAACAATTTTCATGTCTTTTGGTTAAGTATCAAGGGAGATATGAGTCGTCAAAGCTGCAGGTGTTTAAGACTAGGGCAGTGAGGTTTACTAAATTTCGGGCCTCGGCTCTTGAGAACCATTTGGACTTTAGAGGCAAAATTTGTTGGGGTTGTGTTCCTTATTGAGTTTACTACTTTGAATCAAAATCTTAAGTCAATATGATCTTTGAGCAAAGAGTTATGAGTGAAATTGTAACCGGATGTAGGTGAAAAGAGAAATAGAGTGAAAGCAGAATTGGGGTTTGTATGGGCAGAGTGTGTGTGTGGGTTTTTTTGGGTATGAATGGAGTTAGGGGATGAATTTGAGTGTGAAATTTGATAGACGTGATCTAAGCAAGTTAAGAAAGAGATGAGGGTAAGTTTGATACTCATTTATCTTATAAAAAAAATGTTATGCTCTTTCAAAGTGATAGGGGTCTATCTCTAAGTCAGTGAAGTTTGGGGGAGCATATCTTTGTGATCAAAGTAGCATTTTGAGTAAAATTTATTGGGGTTTGTAGATATATGAGTCTATTAAGTTGTGTAAAAAACTGATTGCTATTGGAGTTATGGTTAAAGAATTATGAGGAAATTTGTAGTCGGATCCAGAGTTGGTAGAAGACAGAATTAAAGGAGAAGGGTAGAGTCTATAACTCTATTTTCAAGAGGAGTTTTGGAGCAAAAATTGGAGGATGTTTACAACATAAAGCAAGCAAAGAGCCTATTAAATTTCAATACTTGGGGTTTTGATAATGAGGAGCAATGAAGGTGTGAAGCAAAGGGGGTCCAGAATCAAAGGCAGCATGGAGGGGTTTCTTTGACAACATGGTTCTCTCTAACCACATAAGCTATAATCAAAAGGATTATGGGGTTTGCTTCCTTACTTCCTTAAGTACTTTGTGTTCAAATTTTGCTTCAATTGATGTGATATCCTAGGATTTATGGGCAAATTTGAAGGCGGGTTTTTAAAGGCAGAATATGGCAAGATTAATAAAGTATGTTTTTATGTAAATTCTTCAGTTTTATGAACTTCATGAATCTCATCTTGCACTTAAGAAACGAGAGGCACAAAAGACCCAGTGTTTTTTAGGGCTAAGACTCTCACCACGACATTTGGTGCTTCCACTGAGAGAGCTCTAAGGCTTCAAGAATTTTTAAGGCAAGATGGGGGATAATAGAACCAGCGGTAGTCAAGCTCAAGGAGGTAGTCAAAACTTTGCAGAGGAATTTTTTAGGGCGATGCAAATGTTTATGGGACAACAAGTTGCCAATGCAGTTGGACAAGGAGCTACAAAAGCTTTGAAAGCTATTATTTCCAAGAATAAAAGATTCAATGGAAAGAACATTTCAAAGTTTTTAAGGAATTATACTTGTGAGATGGAAATCTATCAAATTTCAGAGGAGAAGATGATAGAGACATTTGACTTGGCAGTTGTACCAGAAATCAGAGATAAGGTGAAACATCTTCATCAAAATAATTTTGAGATTACTTAGGCCAAATTTGAAGAGAGGCTTCGAGATGAATTTTTTGATGAAGATGAAGAAAGGATGTCTAAAAGAAATTTCCTTGATTGGGTAGAACAACAACCAGGTAACAACATGGGACCAAGTGAATTGTTAAGAGAATTTGAAAAAAAATTTGGACAACTCTCATTAACAGAGAAGAGGATTCTTGAAGTGAGAAAATCAGAGTTATTTTTACAAGCTGCAAATGAAGCTTTGGAGGATAGACTATTATTTCTTCTTCAAGATGGAGCAGCTGAAAGAGGTTTTAGTACCAATTGGAAACAATTGGAGGATGCAGTAAGTCTTATTGCAAAGCAACAGCAGATAAAGGCTAGAGGATATGGAATAAAGATGGAAGCTTCAACACCACTAACTACAAGGACATCTTTAATGATACCATCAAGCTCTTCAAAGGGTAAGGCTCTGGATGAGGACACTCTAGAAGAATTGGTGAAGGGATTGAAAGAGCTGAAAGTGGAGATGAGTGCTCAAACTTCTGGAGGACAGAGGGGATATGTCATGAGGTGCATTTGGTGTGATGATTCTGATCATAAACGTAGTGATTGTGAATCATATACTGATGCCATGAAGAAAGGCATCATTACCTTCAAAGATGGAAGGATTAGAGATGCATCTACAGATTTTCCTTTGGATACTAACTTTGCCAAAGGTGGAATAAAAAAGTTAATGGAAGATTGAATGATGAAGCCTAAGCCAAGAGATTCAGGTAGTGCAGATTCTTATCAAATTGTGGCCTGGGAAAATAATATTGAAGCTCTATATTTTGAGAATCATGAGACTATGATTAGAGGAGCTCAATCCATTAGAGAGAAAATAGGATAGAATGATCTAGTTAATGCAGTTAGCATCAGAGCCTTTTTAGACAAGGAAAGGGAGAATGAAGACTTTAATGGCTGGATATTGGTGGCCAACAATGTTCTCAAATGCGCACCAATACATCTGACATTGTGATTCTTGTCAATGTATTGATAGACCTATTCGAACTTTTGCCATGCTGCTGGTATCAATTTTAGCACAAGCACTATTTGAGAAATGGGGTATTGATTTTGTAGGACCAATCTCACCAGCCTCGCAAAATGGACAGAAAAGATATACTTTGGTAGCAACTGATTATGTGACAAAATAGGTGGAAGTGATGGCAACAAAATTTGATAATGCCAATACTATAGCCACATTTTTATATGAGAATATTATCACTCGATTTGGATGTCCCAAAGAATTGTTTAATCATTATAGAACCTATTTTATTAATTTTATAATTGCGACTTTGACAGATAAATATGAGATCAAGCATCGGAAGACAATCCTATATCACCTTGGGGCCAATGGACAAACTAAAAGGACCAATGATATTTTGTACAAAATTTAAAATATATCAGTGTTTGGTGTGGGAATGGATTGGGATATAAAATCATTTGTAGCCTTGTAGACGTATCGTAGTGCATATAAAATGACTACCATTTCTACACCGTTCTAATTGGTGTACAGGTAAGAAATAATATTACCAATTTAATTGGAAGTTTCGAGTTTACAAATTACATTGGATGAACGTCTTGGTGACAAGGAATCCCTCCAATATCGATTAGCACAATTAAAAAAATTGGATGAAGTTAGGGCTATGGCTCTTTTAACTATAGAAGCTAATAAGCGCCGCCATAAGAGTTATTATGATAGTAAATTAAGTCTTAAATCTTTTATGTCCAATGATCTAATGCTTCTGTATCATAGCCACTTTCACAATTTTTCAGAGAAATTCCAGATCCATTGATATGGACCTTATCGAGTAATTAAAGCCTTTCCTAATGGTTCAGTTGAATTGAAAGATTTTATGGGTACTCAATTTACCTCCTGAATTAATGGCAACTGTTTACATCTTTATTTTACATAAATTCAGGATGGATTTTCAAAATTGGAGAGAAAAGAGGATGTACATCTTCATGATAGCTTACCTTTATCGAAGGTGCATGATGGTTAGAAAAGACAGATGATGGTCAGTTTTGGATCCTAATACAAACTAGTCAGGCAATTTGGAAGTGATGATCTGGTACACTAAATTAAAGATTGTTGATTCAAACCTCGAGTAAAAAGGTAGGAGTGGAGCACTTAGTAGAAGTTTTTGTTAGCATTATGTTTTGAGGTTGGTTGTCAGAGTGTATGCTTATTGGAGTGTAGAGTTTTTTGTAGTCAGAGAATAACGATTAGTATGAGCAAGGAGTACATAGACATTATTATACAATGTCGATAGAAAGGTCGAAGAAAGCTGTGGATAAAGAAGAGAATGTCTGAAACGTGTGAAGTAAGAATAACTTACAATCGCCGTCCCTAATAGTGGTCACCAACAAGGAGCCAATGAAGTTGGAAATCTATTGGTCCCCACAAAGGCAGAGAGATTTTAGAAATGCACAAATGTATGTGTTTTTGCGAGGATCAAATAACTTGCCACCAATTGATATAGAACTGGTGGCAGAGTATATAGAAAATTATGACCTAGAAGATGGTTTGAGTGTAGTAAAGGGAAGAATAATTGAGATCAATGAGAGTATCTTACAAAAGATATTACATTTACCAATATGTGAGCTTGCAATAGGCGTCGAAGTATCTAATGACTTGAGATTGAGAAGTTACTTCAAAGGAGACATGGCATCCTTTGAGAAGAATCAAAGCTGGAAAGTAGCAGAGGTACTTATTCCAAAGCTTGCAGAGTGGATGCGGTTTGTTCAGAAGTGAATAGGCTTGAACCGGCATACCACATACATGTCCAAGCGCTTATTGTTTGTTGCAATTTGAACACTTAAAAGCATGGTGTTTAATTGGGTAGCCTTTATAGCAACCCGAATCTATGTAGAAATGGGAGCCTTGCGGAAAATAGGAAGGAGATAATGGAAAAAAGTTGCCAAATTGTGGAAGATGGTCACCTTATTAGAGCAAAGACAAAATCCAAGTTGGCATTGGAGCGGAAGTTAGCGGAGGAAAAGAAAAATTGGGTGAATGATAAAGATCGCACTCAAAGAATCCTGAACGGCCAAAAGCAAGAATTAATAGAGAATTGCAAGATATGGGATTTGGAACGGGAAGCGTTGAAGTGTTAATTGCAAGCAGAACATGAAAAAGTAGCAAAATTGGAACAAAAATAGGTGGAATTGGGAGACCAATACACAATTGGAATAGATAAGCTACAAGCAGAAATTGGTGCATTGAAGGGTGAAGTAGGAAAATTGGAGGCCAATTTGGCCAATGTTGTTCGGCCACATGTATCTGTTCCACCAATTTTGAGTATTAGTGAGTTAGAGGAGAAGATGAAGCAACAAGAGCACCAATTAGAGACAAAAGATGCCAAGATTCTATTATTGGAGGCTCAAGTTCGAGAATTGGGAGCAGATAATACAAATTTATCAATACAATTGAAGAGTAACCATGTGGATTTATTGGAGGAGGATGAGGACGTACCATTAGAGCTAGACACAGAGGAACCTTCTTCGAAGAATCGAAAAGTATCCCACTTCTAAGAGCCAACTTCATAACAAAAGATTTTTACCAACTCTGTGTTTGCGAGGGCGCTGCACAATTAGGAGTGAGGCTATGTAGAATAGGTAGGAATTTTAGGATTTATGATATATAGTTTGTAATATTAAGAATATACAGGAAGCCAATGAATGGCCAGTTTAGAAGGCAGAATGGATGAAGAAGTTAGAAAAAGTAGTTATCATCGATTGTATAGCAGTTAACATAGATGGAGTAAGTATAAATTGATTTGGTACGGAGGAGTCGGGGCCAGACTGTGATAGTATTGAGTCGTGGTAAGCATGGTGCTACCTCTCTCTTTTCTTTTGTTAGGCTGTAGTAGAGAATCCGGATTCTATTCCAATGGATTATACCATGTCAATGATAAAGTACAGTAATAAAACAGAAATTTTTATATATGTGGATAAATAAGAAATTATAATTGTTTGATGCATGAATTCATTGTGGCAAATTAGAGGTTGAAAATCAAATATGTCAATGTAGTTTGATTGTGAATGAGAGTGTTATGTTGTATTGACTGTGAAAGTTGAGCCATGAAAGAGAATATTGGAGAAACGATTTGTTTCGAAAGATGTTCTTAGTGAGGAATTATTTCCAGTGATTGGGGAGTGAAGCGGGTGTATGCAGTCTATGGAGATGGTACAACATTGCTGGTTGTTGTTATGAGCTCGGAAGAAGACAGCAGATTACAGTAGGAGAATTGGTGGAAGATTGTGTTTTGAAGTTTATCTATAGTTGCGGTGTTGGGTAGAGAGAATTCGCCTTGGGAAAACGCCGGGTTTCTAGCTGCTACTAGAACTAGCAGGGAACATGAGAGGAAGCCGTGCAAGTATGTTCTATACTTGCACAATATTTCTTCAAGCTTTCAAGTTATACTTGTATTATACTTGTACAAGTCTTGTACAAATATAAAGTATAAATACTTGAATAATACTTATACAAATCCTTGGTATAATACTTATATAAATATAATACTTGTATAAATATGTATAGAATACTTGTAGAATACTTATATAAATACTTGATATAAATACAAGTATATATACTTGTATAAAAGGTATAAGCAAAGTATGTATGTATTCAAGTATACCTCAAAATACAACCGCATATGAGGAATACAAGTTATACAATAAGCTGAAACTAAATAAATCACTAAAAATTCATCCAAAGGTCGAATCAAGCGTGCTTATAGCCTATAGAAAGCCAATAATCCATTGTAAAACATATCAAAATTTCACAAATAGATGACTTACCATTTAAAAGTTATGGCTAAAAGAAGTAGGCGCTAAAATTTCCAAGCAAATGCAAAGGCAGCAAAGCTCCTCTTCACTTCAGCCTTTGTTGTGATCACTTCCCTTCTCCAAATTGGACATGCAATAGCTTTTTAGAAAGCTCACTCCATCATCTAGCTTGTCCTAAAATTTTGCATGCATGCCTCTCAAACTCCAGATTTTGTAGCTAGTCGATTCTACTCTTCAAACCCTAGCAACAATTTTCCTCTTTGACACTTCACGGCTCATAAAACTTTCATCAAAGCTCCAAATGTATTGATTTTTGTTTTTGTGGAAAGCTTATACAAGCTTGTACAAGCACCTAAATTATCAAAAAGATTGAAGAGACTGTCCGACTTGGGTGGTTGAACAAAGTTTCTGCCCCTCTTCGTCGGGTGGCAGCAAACCCTTTCCCACTCTCAAGCTCACAACTTTTGCTCTCCAACTCCAAATGCTACAAGAGATGTCTTGATAGAAAGCTAGCACAATTTTCCACACTTTCTATAAATTTCACTAAGAAAGAGTTGAAATCAAACTTGCAGTGGCAGCTCGAAGTTTCTGCCCCTCTTTGTCGGGTGGCAGCAAACCTCACTCTACTAAAACAAGCATAACGTTTTGTTCACAACTCTAATACAAGCAAGTGAGTAGGTTCTAGAATCCTCACAACTTGAAGAACACACCCATTAATTTTCACTTTAGTTCCTTCTATCTCATCGGAGCTATCTCTCTCCAAAGTTCACCACTCAAAAATTGCCTGCCTTCTCGGTCTAGCAAGAGGAATATATCTCCCTTTCTTTCCATATTAGAGTATGAGACGCTCACATGGGCAGCCAAATCCTATTGGATGGGCCTTATTCACCCATGCTCTTCTTTTTTACCCCTCACAAGGTCCATTCTATCTCAAAAGTCAACAAGAAAGGTAAAACAACCTTTATTTTTCTTCTAATTACAAAAGAGTCTATTCTAGGATATAAATAAGATAGGATCAAAACAAATAGCCATCTTAATTTACTAACTAAGTGGCTATAATAAATCCTCTCCTTATAATATCTTCTAAAATAACCTCTAGCACTCACACATATATTAACAATAGATACAAGATATTTAATATTTTTATATATTGTACGTAAATGCAGTATGACAACGGAATAGCAGAACCTATAGAATGGACGGCATTATTTTAAAAAGCGTGTACGTATACATTAGACTCTAATGTTCAGAAGGTGGTTAGTTGTGTGATCCTAACAGTTTAACTCAATGCGAATAATCTCTCCCTGTGTTCAAATTCCCCTTTACAGATTAAGTCTAGGCAGTATTGGTAGAGTAAGTGAGATAAAAAAAAACAACAAAGCTTCATAGATTTGGAATCACCTTTATATATATCTATCTAGGAAGCTTCTTGATCAACTTCCAATGATTAGGAAGCGTCTTAAGCAGCTTCTCAAGCAACTTCTACCAATTAGGAAGCTTCTCAAGTAACTTCTATTAATCAAGAAGATGCTAGAAGATTTTGGGAGGTTCTAAAGAGTTCTAAGTACTTTCTAGAATATTTTAGAAGATTCTAACAAGCATGTCGTTGACACTTTTTACCTCAAAAAGTATCATCATACATCCAGAATCTCTTTCAAGGTTGTGATATCAAACACATTGTCGTGTTGCAACACGTTTATATAGTAAAAAGTATGGATAAGAATAATTTATACTTAATACTTGATTATTTGGATTCAATAGGAATTTATAATACTTAAAAAAGGATTTATAAAAGCCTCTTAGATTACTTTCTTGTTTTAGTAGCTAATAGATAAAAGTTAGTTATTTAGTTATCCTTCTAGGTTGTTCAAATTCTATTATTGCTTTTGAAAAACCATAAGTTAATAAAAATAGGATAGAAAAGATAAATAGTTAATATAGTTGATATTAGAATTAAGTTGAGAATAGGATTAAGCTTAAAAATCCTTAGAAGTAGCTGGATTGATATCCAAGGATCGACTGTGTATGAGACAAGGTCAAAATCAGACTTCTAACCACAAAATTGGCCACCAAGGGTAGGAGGTCAAGACATTCAGAGATCCGCAACTAGGATTAGAGAGCTAGCTTGAAGCTCATTCCAAAGACATTAAACTTGTTGCCATAGGATTTTGGAAGACTTAGCAATTGCTATTCAAAATCAGGATTTGTATATGAGATTACATTTTTATGTAATAAAAATTAGAGTTAGCTTTTGTGGCTATTTCGTGCAATTGGTGCAACATCTACAATCAAAATCTTAGTAGTGTGTGATTGATTGAATGTTCTTAGACTAAGTGAAAAAATATAGCAATCTAATAGTGCATTCAGGATTTATTTAGAGTTTAGTATAAAGAGGTATTAGAACTTGATAGTTTAGGATTGGTTGGAATTTCTGCAACAACTTGAGATCTATCTATTGGATCAAAGAGAAAATTGATTCGATACTGGAAAACTTAAAGATAAAACTACATACCAAATTTTAGCTAAAATTAACGATTATAAAAGGAGAAATTGCTACTAGGGCTTTTGTATTAACTTTCAAGCCGATGGCCAAATGATATTAGTGCGGGTTATGATCAATTTACTATAATTTGTAAGTTGGGTTGAATTGAAATTTTTTAAGCATATAGAAGGTTTGTATTTGTATTTGTATGCAAAGTTTCACACTAAGTTGATAGTTAGATTAAAAATCACAGCTTATTGAAATTCATTGATTGAGGTTAAGACTTGTAAAGAGACTCTTAGTTACTTGATTGTAACAAGTAATAAGCAATTGGAGTTTATGTATAAAAGAAGTTATCAAGAAGAGTGCTTTTAAGCACTTTGCATTGATTCAAGTATTCTTGGTATGATATTCAAATCATACTTTTTGTATACGAACAATACTTGTTAAGGGTCATTAGTATATGTGAATTATAACTTCACCCTCTACAGCCAGGTGCCCGATGCATTCTCAAACATAACAATACGTTATATGATAACATTGTATTTTGCTATTAATCTAAGAAAGAATATATTATTTTTGAAGATCTTTATTTCTATTTTATTGTCTTGAAGGTTATGAAAAGAGTAGTGTCTTATCCATTAAATCAAGAAATGATAGCTTTTAAGCTGAATTTGTTGGCTATTGATTTTTCATCTTTTTAGCACTAGAAAATTCAAAAGAATAACAAAAAATGATATAAGATAGAATAAATATCTATTGAATTTGCTTAGATATATAATAAAGATTTTCTTGACTCTTTATCTTGATTTTGATGGATGTTGTCAATAAAATGCATTGACTTTTATTGATGTATTTGCTAGATTCTTAGATGGCTCCCATGTGCATTCACTAATATCATATTCATATCAATGGATAAGACATTTTAATCAATTTTGACGCTGTCTTAAATCTAAGACCTCTTTTACCTCATACTTTTCATTGTTGTCCACTTCTATAGAGGGTAGTGGCATTTGTCTTTTTTCTTATATATCCATTGTCTTATATGACAAGTAGAATATACAATGGATCTTTATAGATTTTGATAGGTATAATTGATAAGCAACTAGATTAATATATTTATAAATCAAAAATAGTCCAAGCTTATAATAATCCAACTTATCACAAAGACAAATAGTCTTGATATTACAACAAAGTAACTATATCTTATTATCTACATTGTCATGGTGAGAGTCTTAGCCCTATGAAATACCAAGTCTTCTCTACCTCTAGTTTCTCAAGTGCAAGATGAGATTCATAAAAGTTCATAAAATTGAAGAATTTACATAAAAAACATACTTTATTAATCCTAACATATTTTGTCTTTAGAGACTTGCCCTCAATATCAATCATAAATCCTAGAATATCACATAAATTGAAGCAAAATTTGGATACAAGGTACTTAAGGGAGTAAGAAAGCAAACTTTAAAAATATTTTGATCATAGCTATTGTGGTTAGGGAGAACCACATTGTCAAAGTTGTCCCTCCTTGCACCCTTCAATCCTAGACCCCCTTTGTATCACACCTTCATTGCTCTTTATTAAAGAAGACCCAAGTTCTTAAATTTGGTAGGCTTATAGCTTCTCTCATGTTGTAAACATTTTCTAGATATTGTTCCAAAAGTCTTCCCCAAACTTGAATTATAGGTTCCATCCTTCTTCTTTAATTTTGCCTTCTAACAACTCTAGATTTGACCACAATTTTCCTCATAACTCCTCGAATATAACTCCAATAGAAAATTTTTTTTTACAACTTAATAGACTCATATATCTACAAATTCCAATAAATTTTACTTAAAATACTACTCTGATCACAAAGATATGTTCCTTCAAACTTCACTGATTTGGAGATAGACCCCTGTCACTTTGAAAGAGCATAACATTTTATTTATAAAACTAATGAGTATCAAACTTACACTCATCTCTTTTTTAACTTACATAGATCATGTCTATCAAATTTTACACTCAAATTCATCTCTTAATTCTCTTTATATCTAAAAAAATCCACACACATGCACTGTCCAAACAAACCCTCAACCTTGCCTTCACTCTATATCTCTTTTCATTCAAACTAGTTACAATTTCACTCATAACTCTTTGCTCAGAGGTCATATTGACTTGAGATTTTGACACAAAGTAATTAACTCTATAAAGAACAAAAACCTAACAAATTTCGCTCCTAAAATCTAAGTGGTTTCCAAGAACCAAGGCCCAAAATTTAGTAACCCTTATTGCCCTAATCTTAGACACTTGCAACTTTGACGACTCATATCTCCCTTGTTACTTAATCAAAAGACATGAGAATTATTTCTATGAATTCTTTGTCTTGTCTATTACAAATCTACAAAAAATTGCACTTAAAATCCTCCTCCAAACTTCCTTTATATACAAAAATATGTACTGCCTATCAAAAAAATCCTATGCCTTCCAAAAAAACTCTTCCTCTTCTCTCTCACGACCCTTCTTTGTCATCTCCCTCTTGGTCTTCCTTATCATTTTGATTAAAAAGACCTCTTAATCCATGTCTTTTCTGCTTCCTCAACCTTTTCCTCTGAGCTAATTTGAACAAATTTCACTTTTTAAGGTAAATTTCTATTCTATCTTCTTACAACTAATTTTCTATCAATCTTTCTTCTAATTTTAAGCAAAAACATATAAGTTTAGATCTAAGAGAGAAGAAAATAAAGATAAAGTAGATCTAAAATAAATAGAAAAAAACCTAACAAGTAAAAAAAAATAGCTTAATCTTAGATAACAGGTAATCTTAGATTAGATTAGAAATAAAAAAAAGAAAGAGCTACATCCTATATTTTTTCATCCTTTTCTCTTCTAATCTTAATCTTTTTATTTTAATACATTCTTTTATATCTTTCACACTATGTTTTAATTTACAACATGACAATGTAAAATTGAGGTTGTTTTTTTTAATAGACATCTATATTGATCTTTTGTTATTCTTCAGCTTCTTTTACTTCTGCCTTTATTGTTGTATATAGCTCTGACAATCAATTTGCCAAATCTTTTATCATAGGATTATCAGCTTTTAAAAAGTCAAAAGTATCAAATCATGGATGATAACCGTAATTGGCAAAGAATGGAGTTTATTGCATAGAAGAATGTATCAAATTATTATAAACAAACTCTACCAATGGCAAAAGAATTGTTCAATTATCTTAATGATAATTGATGGTACACTTCAAATATCGCTCCAAAACTTGATTTACCTATTCTGTTTGTTCATCAATTTGAGGGTGAAAAATTGAAGATAATTTTATGTCCACCTTCAATATTTTGAAAAGAATTCTCTAAAATCTTCATACAAATTGCATCCTTCTATTTCATATAATATCTCTTAATAATCCATGATAGCAATAAATATTGTCAAGAAAAATTTTGTTATTTTTTTACTTGTAATAGAATTTGTACATAATATAAAATATACTATCTTGATAAAATAATCTACAATTATGAATATAGAATCACATGAACTTGAATTTAGAAGATCCATGATAAAAATCCATAGAAACAAAAAACCAAGGTTGTTTTAATATAGGTAATAATTGGAAAGGTCCATAAGATTGATAATAAGAGGTTTTTGATGTTCAACAAATGTTGCACAACTAAACAAACTCTTAAATCGCTTTTCACATTTAATGCTATCATACTGCATTTACGTGCAGTGTATAAAAATATTAAATATCTTGTATCTGTTGTTAATACATGTATGAGTGTTAGAGATTATTTTAGAAGATATTATAAGAAGAGGATTTATTATAGCCACTTAGTTAGTGAATTAAGATGGCTATTTGTTTAGTTCCTATCTTATTTATATCCTAGAATAGACTCTTTTCTAATTAGAAGAAAAGTAAAGGTTGTTTTATCTTTCTTATTGACTTTTGAAGTAGAATAGACCTTGTGAGGGGTAAATAAGAAGAGCATGGGGTGAATAAGGCCTGTCCAATAGGATTTGGGTGCCCATATGGGCGTTTCATAGTCTAATATGGAAAGAAAGGGAGATATACTCATCTTGCTAGACCGAGGGTTTGGATAGTTTTGAGTGGTGAACTTTGGAGAGAGATAGCTCCAAGGAGATAGAAGCATTTGTAATGAAAATTAGTGGGTGTGTTTTTTAAGGTGTGAGGATTCTAGAACCTACTCACTTCCTTGTTTTAGAGTTGTAAACAAAAAGTTATGCTTGTTTTAGTAGAGTGAGGTTTGCTGCCACCTGACGAAGAGGGGCAGAAACTTCGAGCTACCACTGCAAGTTTGATTTCGACTCTTTCTTAGTGAAATTTATAGAAAGTGTGGGAAATTGTACTAGCTTTCTATTAAGACATCTCTTGTAGCATTTGGAATTGGAGAGCAAAAGTTGTGAGCTTGAGAGTGGGAAAGGGTTTGTTGCCACCTGACGAAGAAGGGCAGAGAGTTTGTTCAACCACCTAAGTCGGACAATCTCTTCAATCTTTTTGATAATTTAGTTGCTTATAGTAGCTTGTATAAGCTTTCTACAAAAATAAAAGTCAATACATTTGGAGCTTTGATGAAAGTTTTATGAGCTGTGAAGTGTCAAAGAGGGCAAATTGTTGCTAGGGTTTGAAGAGTAGAATCAACTAGCTACAAAATCTAGAGTTTGAGAGGCATGCATGCGGAATTTTAGAACAAGTTAGATGATGGAGTGAGCCTTCTTAAAAGCTATTGCATGTCCAATTTTGGAGAAGGGAAGTGATCACAATGAAGGCTGAAGTCAAGAGGAGCTTTGCTGCCTTTGCATTTGCTTGGAAATTTTAGTGCCTATTTCTTTTAGCCATAACTTTTAAATGGTAAGTCATCTATTTGTGAAATTTTGATATGTTTTACAATGGATTATTGGCTTTGCATAGTCTATAAATACGCTTGATTCGACCTTTGGATGAATTTTTAGTGATTTATTTAGTTTCAGCTTGTTGTATAACTTGTATTCTTCATATGCGGTTGTATTTTGAAGTATACTTGAATACATACATACTTTGCTTATACCTTTTATACAAGTATATATACTTATATTTATATCAAGTATTTATACAAGTATTTTATAAGTATTATATATAATACTTGTACAAGTATTTGTACAAGTATTATACCAAGGATTTATATAAGTATTTATACAAGTATTTATATAAGTATTATTCAAGTATTTATACTTTATATTTGTATAAGTCTTATACAAATATAGTTCAAGAATAATACAAGTATAATTTGTAAACTTGAACAAATATTGTGCAAGTATAGAAGATACTTGCACAGCTTCCTTTTATGTTCCCTGCTTGTTCTAGTAGCAGCTAGGAATCCGGCGTTTTTTCAAGGCGAGTTCTCTCTATCTGATATATTTGGTGCTTCCATTGACAGCTGCTTTGGAGCTATTAGTTTTGACTAAGGTAATATGGAGGATACTAGAGGGGCTTCCTCTGGAGCCCAATCAAATATGGACACCATTCTAGGAGCTTTGGCAATATTTATGGATCAATATAAATTTCAAGCTAGAGGCAATGGAGCTACCAAGGCTTTGAAGGGTGTTGTTGACAAGATTGGAAGATTTGACGGGAAGGACATCACCAGGTTTTTGAAGGTTTATGTTTGTGAGATGGAGGTGCAACAGGTACCTGAGGCTTGAATGATACAAACTTTCACACTAGCTGTTGTGCCTGAGATTTGTGAGAAAGTGGAAGAAATTTGAAGGGATGCAAATGTTACTACTTGGATGACATTTGAAGAGAGATTGCATGATGAGTATATTGAAGAAGACTTAGAGAGGATGACCAAGAGGTCTTTTATTGATTGGATTGAACAGCGGCGTGGAAATACTATGGGTCCAAATGAATTGCTGCGAGATTTTGAGAAGAAATACAATCAATTGCCTTTAGCAGAAAGGCGTCTTTTTTTTACTAGGAAGATTGAGTTGTTCTTGCAAGCAGCAGATGATGTTTTGGAAGATAGACTCTTTTTGCTTTTAAGTGATCGAACCATCAAAGGAGGTTTTACAAATGATTGGAGGAGAGTGGAGGAAGCACTCACTCTTGTGGCAAAGCAATGGAGAATGAAATCCAGAAGTGTAACAACTCAGATGGATGTAGCACCAAAGCCTGCTACAAAAGCTTCCAAGGTATCATTTGCTCCAACCTCTTCAATTACATCTCCTAAGATGGTCAAGACAATTGAAGAAAGAACTTTAGATAAGCTTAAAAAGAATATTAGGGATTTGAAGGTGGAAATGAGTGAATTGAAAAAGTCTCGAGACCCTCAATTATTTGAAGGTGCAAGATCATTTGTGAAGAGATGCATTTATTGTGATAGAGAAGACAGTCACAATCTTTGAAGTTGCAAATCATGTGATGAAGCTATTAAAGCACGCATTATTATCTTCAAAGATGGTAAGATTCATGATGCATCTACTAACTTGCCTTTGAGTACCAACTTTGGTAAGGAAGGGATGAAAAACCTTATGGAAGAGAAGATGGGAAGGTCTAATTGTTTACATGGATAAGATGCTAAAACATTCTATATAGGAGTGGAGCAACAAACAATTAAGACTCTAGAAGCTCCATCTGTTGAAATTTTACGCAAAGGGGCTCAAGCCATTCAAAATGTCACTAGTTGGGATGACCTTGTTGAAACAGCTAGTATCAAAGTTTTTTTAGGTCAAGTTTAAGACAAAACTAAAGACTATGATGTCTTTGTTGAAGAGAAGAGAAGGCGAACCTCTGAGAATGATGATACAGAGGAGCCAATATCTAAGAAAAAAATCCAGAAGCTCAAAAAAGGTAAAAAGGTAGAAGGTCGTGCTGCTCATACACGGCAAAGACCTGGAAGGTCCTCTGTCTTTGATCATCTAGCAGAACGGCCACTTCTAAAAGAAAAATGGGAGGAGAGGACAGTCAATGCCAAAGAAAAGGAAAAGGAAGCTGATTCTAAAGGAAAAGGTAAGAGACCTGCCTATAAGCTTCAATCTGACATTGAATCTTCCATTGACATGAAAGGGGTGTTAGAAGAAAGAATCTTGGATGGCAAGATTGAATTTAGATTGAGAGAGGTTCTTGATATTACTAAAAAAGATTTTTATAAATTGATCATTGATGTCATTAAGAGGAAGAGACAGATGACAGCTAAAATAGTCATGATGAAGGCTCTAGACACGCATATGACCAAAGATAAGGAGTTTGAAATTGGACAAGTATTTGCTTTGATGTGTGATCCAATAATTATGGAAGAGAAGGCTAGTAATGGTTAAATGATTAAAGAACAAAATGACTATTTGACTAATGAGGAGGAAGATATGATCTTACAAATGTTTGCACAAACCTGTGTGGTTAGCAACAAGAGTGATATAACCAAAGATAAAAGTTTTGTGGAATGTGAGAAGATGGTAGAAAATAACAAAGAGACGGTGAGAGGCTATGACATAAAGATCTAGGCCTTGCAAATTCAAAAAGAGAAAGAAGAAGTAGTGGATGGAATAGTATCTCTGGTAGTACATGGGAGAAATACTGAGATAGAAGTGAGGACCTTTGATTGTGCAATTGTGCATGGGATTGATAGAAAAGACAAGGAAGGAATGGATTATATTCAACCATTTTGGGCTAGAGCTACCACAGAGACAAGGGTCAAACTTGGAAGATTAGATGAATCAGTTTTGGCTCTTGTGGACCATGGCTCAGAGATAAACATTATGTCTTGAAATATTTATGAGAAAAATAAATGGCCAATTGATACTAATGATGGATGGATTATAAGGGCTATAAATTGTAGGCAAACACAATTATTTGGAGCTTGTCTGGCAATTGCGACAAAGATTAGAGATGTGGAAGTAGAACAAAATTTTTTTGTTCAAAATGATGGTGCTTATCCCATAATATTAAGACAACCTTACATCACTGCATCAAGAATGGAAACCAAGGTGTTGAATGATGGATCTCATTATGCACAAATTCAAAGGTGTGATGGCAAGAAATCTGTACAATTCTTGACAGTGAAGTCTGAACATGAGAGGCATTGAGTTTGTCTTAGGAATGGACCTCTGCCTAATTCTTTACACTTTTTGGATTTTTGAATTGCACTCGTGGAGAATGGGAATCCACAGGTGTAGAAGGACTAAATACTTTTGAGCTTCCCAATATACATGGCATTAAAAGTGGATTTATTAGAATGACTAAGTGTGGATTTGTGAGTTTTATGGATGTGAAAGATCTGGACCCTGTAAATAAAAAGATCATTAAAAAGATGGAAAAAAATCTAAAAAATATAAAGGCTCTTTTAAATGGTGAATATATTTCTGGAATATATGACAAAAAAGGCATTAGAGATGATATACTGCAAGTTTTATGCAACTTGCAGATTAAAGTAGAAGAAAGTAATGGTACAGATATTATGATTGAAATTCACTTGAGAGCATTGTATCAAGAATAATAGATGCAATGGAAAGCAAGGATTTATACCAAAGTTATAAGTTGGATCTTAAGGCCATGGTAAATACAAAATATAAAACAGTGGCCAAAAAGGTAAAGCCTATAGCAATTCAACTTCCATTGGATATTCATGAGCATGTCAAACAAATAGAGAAGGAGCCAAGTTTAAGAGAAGCTAGGAAGATTGGGCACAAGTTTACGAAAGAAACATTAGCAAACTTGAAGATTGGAGGGAGAGAATTCTTGTTAGAACAAGAAGAAAAGATGTTTTAAGATATGCTCTTAAAACATGGAAAGGCCTTTGCCTCTTCACTAGATGAGATTGGATGTGTGCGACCAGGTTTAGTAGCACCCATGGTTATTTATACAATACCACATGTGCCATAGAATTTGAAGCCAATACTAGTTCCACGAGCATTACTTCTCAAATTAGTTGACTTATTGAAGGAGAAAATGTATATGGGAATACTCGAGCCTTCAATGGCTCCATATTCTAATCGTTGGTTTACTGTTCCCAAGAAGTCTGGAGCATTGCGATTCATCCAAGATATGCAACCAGCTAATCAGATTATTATTAAGAACAAAGGATCAGGACCAATTGTGGATGAAGTAGCAGAAGCGTTTGCTGGACATGCCATATATTCCATTGGAGATCTATACTCTAGTTATGATCAATTTCAATTGGTCATCAAAAGTAGAGACTTGACGACCATGAAGACTCCGTTAAGATTGGTTTGAATGTGCACATTGCCTCAAGGTGCTATAAACTCAGTGGCACATATGCAAAATGCAATGAATCAAATCTTGAGAGAGTTTGTATCAAAAAAGACTATAGCCTTTGTGGATGACATTCCTATCAAAGGATGTAAAGAAGAATATAAAACCTCTACTTTGGATAATGATGGTTGCAAAGCATTTGTAAGAACGCATATTGAAGATGTTGATAGGATTTTATGCAAGATTGAAGAAGCAAATTTGATCCTTTCAATTGAGAAGTCTAAATTTGGTTTTGAAAAATTTTTGGTAGTTGGACATCTTTGTGAACAGTATGGAAGAAGGCCTAATCTTGAGAAAGTTGATGCTATTGCAAAAATGATGGCTTGCAGTAACATCACTAAAGTGAGAAGGTTTTTAGGAGCATGTGTCTTCTATCAAATATGGATACTTCATTTTGCTCACATATCAGAGCCTCTTTACAAATTATTAAGGAAGAGAATTAAATTTCATTGAAAACAAGAGCAAGATTTGGCAATGGAAGACTTGAAAGGAATTTTAAAGTCACCTCCAGTTTTAAAACAAGTTGAATATGAGAGCGGAAGACCGATGATTGTTACAGTAGACACAAGTCTAATAGCCATAGGGTGGGCTGTTGGCCAAGATGATATAAAGGGAGATAGATTTGCTATTCGTTTTGGAGCAAGGATTCTTACAGAATGCCAGAGAGCATATCCTCAAGTGAAGAGAGAGCTTTGGGGTGCACTTACTGCTCTAACAACTGAAAGAAATTACTTGATTGGAGCAAATGTTGTGTTGGAAACTGATTGCTTACCTCTTCTTGGTATGATTGCCAATTGTTCTTCACCAGACATTGCCATGCTTCGATGGATAGCATATATCAAGTCATTGAATCCAGTTTTGGTGCACATTGCTAGAAAAATGAATCCTGTGGCGGATATGTTATCAAGGGCCAAATACTTTCATGAAGAAGAAATGATGGCTCATGAGGAGAATATAGACTTTTTAGAAGAAAGGTATATATTCGCTGTTGATAGAGAAAATTCAACCAATGACATCTTGCTATTCAAAGCACAGTTATATAAGGAGAGATTATAAGATATTGGATTTTATTTGAGCACTTTGAAGAAGCAAGAAAGGTAGATGGACAAAACTTTTAAAGCTATTAGACATCAATCATACGGATATCTGTTGAGAGATGGACTTCTTTGGAAGAGGGCAAAAAGAGCTCATGAATTATCTTTGAGAGTAGTGGATGATCTTGAAATCAAAATCCATGTGCTTAGAGAATTCCATGATCCACTTTGGGCTGGTCACAGAGGAATTTGGGCTACTTATACAAAGATTAACGAACAATATTGGTAGAAGGGTTTATATAAGGATGTTGAAGAATTTGTGGCATCATGTGTCGTATATCAGCTTCAATCTAAAGTCCAATACAGGGATGAACTACATCCCACTTATCCTCCTTCAATTCATTTCCAATAGATGATTGACTTGGTTGCAATACCACCTGGAATTTGGAAAATGAAGTATCTTGTTTTGGCAAGGGAAGAACTCTCAAACTTTGTTGAAGGAAGAACTCTTCGAACCAAGACTACGGAAGGAATTTGCAGATTCATTCTTGAAGATATTTTTAGCAGATATGGAAGTATTGGAAGAATGAGAGCTGATAGGGGTGAATTAGATGCAATTGAAGCAAGATCGTTTTTTCAAAGATATGGTGTACAGCTAAGGTTAACAACTGCTTACAATCCTGAAGCTAATGGCAAAATAAGGAGGAGGCACCTTCCTATCATTCATGCCTTAGTTAAGGCTTGTAAAGAGAAGCCTAATCTTTGGCGTAGGCTATTGCCAATTGCATTGTGGGCTGATAGAACCACCCATAGCACTATCACTGGATATATGCTAGTAGAACTTATGCATAGACATAAGCCTATTATGCCTGGAGAAGAATCAGTTCCAACTTGGGTATTTTTGTCTTAGGAAGATAATATTACAAGAGAAATGCTATAAGAACTTTGCATTCAGCAGCTTAGAAGATTGCGTGAAGATATACAAATAGCATTAAAAAGGCTTAAGGTTGCTACATTGAGCAATAAAGAGAGATTTGACAAAACTCATAGAATGAATTCTAAAAAAATTCAAGAAGGTGATTGGGTGTTGGTGTTTGACAGTTCATTAGAACATCAGCATAGCACAATGAGGAAGTTTGCACGAAGATGGTTTGGACCATATGTGGTGGTTAAAGTACATACCAATGCCACTTATTTGCTGCGAGAGTTGGATGGAACTTGATTGAAGATCCCAATAGCAAGCAAAAAAATTAAAACATATAGAAGAAGGGATAGAAAGTTTCACACCAATGATCTTGAAGAATTCTTAACTCCATCAGAAAACAAAGAAATACCAGAAGATGATGAAGAAATTGAAATGGAGGATGAAGAGGATTAAACTTGTCACATATCGGAGGATGTGCAGGTTTAGAAGGGGAGCATGTCATATTGCATTTACGTGTAGTGTATAAAAATATTAAATATCTTATATCTATTGTTAAAATATGTATGAGTACAAGAGATTATTTTAGAAGATATTATAAGGAGAAGATTTATTATAGCCACTTAGTTAGTGAATTAAGATGGCTATTTGTTTAGTTCCTACCTTATTTATATCCTAGAATAGACTCTTTTCTAATTAGAAGAAAAGTAAAGGTTGTTTTATCTTTCTTATTGACTTTTGAAGTAGAATAGACCTTGTGAGGGATAAATAAGAAGAGCATGGGGTGAATAAGGCCTGTCCAATAGGATTTGGCTGCCCATATGGGCGTCTCATAGTCTAACATGGAAGGAAAGGGAGATATACTCCTCTTGCTAGACCGAGGGTTTGGGCAATTTTGAGTGGTGAACTTTGGAGAGAGATAGCTCCAAGGAGATAGAAGCATTTGTAATGAAAATTGGTGGGTGTGTTTTTTAAGCTGTGAGGATTCTAGAACCTACTCACTTCCTTGTTTTAGAGTTGTGAACAAAAAGTTGTGCTTGTTATAGTAGAGTGAGATTTGCTGCCACCCGACGAAGAGGGCTAGAAACTTCGAGCTGCCACTGCAAGTTTGATTTCGACTCTTTCTTAGTGAAATTTATAGAAAGTGTGGAAAATTGTACTAGCTTTCTATTAAGACATCTTTTGTAGCATTTGAAGTTGGAGAGCAAAAGTTGTAAGCTTGAGAGTGGAAAAGGGTTTGCTGCCACCTAACGAAGAAGGGCAGAGACTTTGTTCAACCACCTAAGTCGGACAGTCTCTTCAATCTTTTTGATAATTTAGATGCTTATAGTAGCTTGTGTAAGCTTTCTACAAAAATAAAAATCAATACATTTGGAGCTTTGATGAAAGTTTTATGAGCCGTGAAGTGTCAAAGAGGGCAAATTGTTGTTAGGGTTTGAAGAGTAGAATCAACTAGGTACAAAATCTGGAGTTTGGGAGGCATGCATGCGGAATTTTAGAGTAAGTTAGATGATGGAGTGAGCTTTCTAAAAAGCTATTGCATGTCTAATTTTGGAGAAGGGAAGTAATCACAACAAAGGCTGAAGTAAATTTATATACAAATTTACTTAAATATAAAAGATTCTTATTAGTACAATTTTTTTTTAATATTATTATGTTTATTTGTCTTCTTTATAAGAGACAAATTACTTATCAAAGTTTGGCTAATAAGTTATAAATAAACTCTCTATATCTAAGTATGAAGTATATTTTCAAATTAAAAATCATATCAAATTATGTCATATCATTATTTAAAAAATTTCTTTATGACAAGAGAGTTATTCATTTGTCTTGATAATAGTTAATGGTATATTGTAAATATTATTCTTGTACTAAATTTATAAGTTTTATATATTTATTAATTTAAAAATAAAAAACTAAAGATAATTTAATATTAATCTATAATATATTAAATAGTGTCTTCCAAATCTTTGAAATAAACTTTACTAATTTAGACATTTATAATATCATTACACAAATACACTTGTAAGAACTTGAGGTTGGTAGTTGCATAATAAAATCTTCTTAAAAAAAAATATTTTTTGTTATTTTAGAATTGATAGTGGTTGGTGACATAAAATGTAGTTGATGATAAAAAGTCTTTTTTTTTAATAAATATCATAAGAGTGTATAAATATTGTAAAAACTCTTGTTATTTGAAGTTGCTAAATATTTCATTAAATAAATTTTATAGTTGTATTGTATCTAAAATATTATATTGCTAATAAATCATGTTGTATTTAAAAGACTCAAAATTATGTTTAGCATTTTGAAATATACAAAGTTATTTATAATAGTTTTTATTTATTATTGATTATTCATATTACTTAAAATGTTATTTAAATGTTCAAAACAATTGGATCAATTAATCTTTTTGAGAGAAGTTTATTAAAGAATATAAATTTTATAAGATAAATTTATAATTATATTATTATAAAATATTATATTATTATAAAATTATCATATTAAATATTATTTTATCATAAAATTATCATTGTATCACTTGGGATTTGGAAAGTGAATTATGAAAGTTTCACATAACAATAAATAAATTGCCAATAGTAGTCATAGATATAAGATTTATTCTGGTAACTATCTAGTTAATATAGATCAATAGAAGTTGGTAAAATAAATTAATCTAATAATATCTGAGAAAAAAACTTCTTAGAAGCTTCATAGACGTAGAATCACCTTTATACATGTCTATAGGTAATTGGTAGCTTAGAAACTTGGTCAACAAACTAGCCATGTGTTGCACATATTGGTAGCTTGTACAATAAGCTAGCCATGTCTCGCACATGTTGGTAGCTTGTAGAACAAGCCAAGTACGTAGTGCACATGTGGAAAACTTGTCTTACAAGTTTGACACGTGTCTTGCAAATTAGATACGTTGTCGGATAGAAAGAATTCGCCTTGAAAAAACGTCGGGTTCCTAGCTGCTACTAGAACTAGCAGGGAACATGAGAGGAAGCCGTACAAGTATCTTCTATACTTGCACAATATTTGTTCAAGCTTTCAAGTTATACTTGTATTATACTTGTACAAGTCTAGTACAAATATAAAGAATAAATACTTGAACAATACTTGTATAAATACTTATATAATACTTGTATAAATACTTATATAAAATAGTATATAATCCTTGATATAATACTTATATAAATACTTATATAAATATTATGTATAATACTTTTAGAATATGTATATAAATACTTGATAAAAATAGAAGTATATATACTTATATAATAGGTATAAGCAAAGTATGTATATATTCAAGTATTCCTCAAATACAACTGCATATGAGGAATACAAGTTATACAACAAGCTGAAACTAAATAAATCACTAAAAATCCATCTAAAAATTGAATCAAGCATACTTATAGCCTATAAAAAGCCAATAATTCATTATAAAACATATCAAAATTTCACAAATAGATGACTTATTCTTTAAAAGTTATGGCTAAAAGAAATAGGCATTAAAATTTCCAAGCAAATACAAAGGCAGCAAAGCTCTTCTTTACTTCAGCCTTTGTTGTGATTACTTCCCTATTCCAAAATTAGATATGCAATAGCTTTTTAGAAAGCTCACTCCATCATCTAACTTGCTCTAAAATTCTGCATGCATGCCTCTCAAACTCCAGATTTTGTAGCTAGTCGATTCTACTCTTCAAACCCTAACAACAATTTGCCCTCTTTGATACTTCACGGCTCATAAAACTTTCATCAAAGCTCCAAATGTATTGATTTTTATTTTTGTAGAAAGCTTACACAAGCTACTATAAGCATCTAAATTATCAAAAAGATTGAAGAGACTGTCCGACTTAGGTGGTTGAACAAAGTCTCTGCCCTTCTTCGTTAGGTGGCAGCAAACCCTTTTCCACTCTCAAGCTTACAACTTTTGCTCTCCAACTTCAAATGCTACAAGAGATGTCTTAATAGAAAGCTAGTACAATTTCCCACACTTTCTATAAATTTCACTAAGAAAGAGTCGAAATCAAACTTGCAGTGGCAGCTCGAAGTTTCTGCCCCTCTTTGTCAGGTGGCAGCAAATCTCACTCTACTATAACAAGCACAACTTTTTGTTCACAACTCTAAAACAAGGAAGTGAGTAGGTTCTAAAATCCTCACAGCTTAAAAAACACACCCACCAATTTTCATTACAAATGCTTCTATCTACTTGGAGCTATCTCTCTCTAAAGTTCACCACTCAAAATTGCCCAAACCCTCGGTCTAGCAAGAGGAGTATATCTCCCTTTCCTTCCATATTAGACTATGAGACGCCCATATGGGCAGCCAAATCCTATTGAATAGGCCTTATTCACCCCATGCTCTTCTTATTTACCCCTCACAAGGTCTATTCTACTTCAAAAATCAATAAGAAAGATAAAACAACCTTTACTTTTCTTCTAATTACAAAAGAGTCTATTCTAGGATATAAATAAGATAAGAACTAAACAAATAGCCATCTTAATTCACTAACTAAGTGGCTATAATAAATCTTCTCCTTATAATATCTTCTAAAATAACCTCTAGCACTCACACATATATTAACAATAGATATAAGATATATAATATTTTTATATATTGCACGTAAATGCAGTACGACATGCTCCCCCTCTAAACCTGCACATCCTCCGGTATGTGCCAAGTTTAATCCCCTCTTCATCCTCCCATTTCAATCTCTTACATTAGCATACACAGCGGTATTTAACGTTTTTTACGATAGAGTTAAAAATTCTTGAGATCATTGGTGTAAAAACTTACATTTCTTCTCCCGCCGTTTTCCCCCTTGCCTCCTGTTAAGTTTTTTTCGCTCCAATCCTATTTCTCGAAATATATATATTTCATTGTGTTATTTTACTGTAATTATATATTACTCAAATTGTCTTCAAGCAAATTTCTTCCATATATTATATTGGTGGTCTAAGTATCATTAAAGATCCTTGTTCTATTATCTTCCATATTATTTGAAACTCTTAGTATCAACTTCTAGCTTATTTCAATGGACCATTTTTCTCTGTCAAAAAATCTTCTAGATATGATTTTTATCTGGAAGCCAAGAATAATCAAAGCTAAAATCATATCTTCAAGCTGTCCAAGCTTCACAACTGTCCAAAATAAATGATAATAGTCCACCTTACCTTCTTTAACACACTCAAAGTTGTAGTTATTTACATAGATAAGTACCTTTGTGTTCTTGTGAGTCATCTTTTCATTTGTTATTTCTTCAACCATACATTCTTGCATTTGGATGGTCTGGGCTTCTTTTGTTAAATCTTGCGCTCCTCCATATTCAAATTGACCTTGATTTTGGATACATGTTGTATCCATAATAACCCTTGTATTACTCATATTCATTCCAACAAACATTTGTAAAACCTCATCTTCTATTTCTCTATTGAAAATTTCTTCTATTTCTTCAACTTTCTCTTCTTCAGTTTGTAAGGCCTGGACCTTTATGTCATAGTCTCTCACCCCCTCTTCGTTATTTTCTACCATCTTCTCACATTCCACAAAAAATTTATCTTTGGTTATATCACTCTTGTTGCTGACCATACAAGTTTGTGTGAACATTTGTAAGATCATATCATCCTCCTGATTAGTCAAATAGTCATTTTCTTCTTTAACCATTTGAGCATTACTAGCCTTCTCTTCCATAGCTTTTCCTTTAAAATCAGCTTTCTTTTTCTTTTCCTTGGCATTGACTGTCCTCTCTTCTCATTTTTTCTTTAGAAGTGACCCTTCTCTTGGATGAACAAAGACAGAGGACCTCCCAATCTTGTCAACAACACCCTTCAAAGCCTTGGTAGCTCCATTGCCTCTAGCTTGAGTTCTATATTGATCCATAAACATTGCCAAAGTTCCTAGAATGGTATCCATGTTTAATTGGGCTTCAAAAAAAGCCCCTCTAGTATCCTCTATATTGTCTTAACTAAAACTAATAGCCCCAAAGCATCTCTCAGTGGAAGCACCAAATATATATCGGATAGAGAGAATTTGCCTTGGAAAAACGCCGGGTTCCTAGTTGCTATTAGAACTAGCAGGGAACATAAAAGGAAGCCGTGCAAGTATGTTCTATACTTGTATAATATTTGTTCAAGCTTTCAAGTTATACTTGTATTATATTTATATAAATTGTGTATAAATATAAAGAATAAATACTTGAATAATATTTGTATAAATACTTATATAATACTTATATAAATACTTGTATAAATAATATATAATCCTTGGTATAATACTTATACAAATACTTGTATACATATTATATATAATACTTATAAAATACTTATATAAATACTTGATATAAATATAAGTATATATATTTGTATAATAAGTATAAGAAAAGTGTGTATATAATCAAGTATACCTCAAAATACAACCGCATATGAGGAATACAAGTTATACAACAAGCTGAAACTAAATAAATCACTAAAAATTCATCCAAAGGTCGAATCAAGCGTGCTTATAGCCTATGGAAAGCCAATAATCCATTGTAAAACATATCAAAATTTCACAAATAGATGACTTACCATTTAAAAGTTATGGCTGAAAGAAATAGGCGCTAAAATTTCCAAGCAAATGCAAAGGCAGCAAAGCTCATCTTGACTTCAGCCTTCATTGTGATCACTTCTCTCCTCCAAAATTGGACATGCAATAGCTTTTAAGAAGGTTCACTCCATCATCTAACTTATTCTAAAATTTTGCATGCATGCCTCTCAAACTCCAGATTTTGTAGCTAGTTGATTCTACTCTTCAAATCCTAGCAATAATTTGCCCTCTTTGACACTTCACGGCTCATAAAACTTTCATCAAAGCTCCAAATGTATTGATTTTTGTTTCTGTAGAAAGCTTATATAAGCTACTATAAGCAAATAAATTATCAAAAAGATTGAAGAGATTGTCCGACTTGGGTGGTTGAACAAACTCTCTGCCCTTCTTCGTCAGGTGTCACAGACATATATATAGTTACCTATATGATCAGATAGAACTAGATAAAAGAAGGTAAAAGCAGATTAATTCCATAATATCTTTAGAAAAACTTCCTAGAAACTTCATAGACACTACTTTGACTTTATAAGTGTCCATAATAGACTTTTGGATTAGATACTTTGTCAATAAGTTAGCCACATGTCGCACATGTTGGTAGCTTAAAGACCAAGCTAAATACGTGGCGAACATATAGGAAACTTGCCCTGCAAGTTTGACATGTGTCTTGCAACTTGGACACGTGTCTTGTAAATTGGATACGTGTTGGAGGTCCTATAGAACGTCGCCACTTAGCTCTTAGGTAGATAGTATAAATAGAGACAAGAGTGAAGCCTTCTTCACTCTTGTCAACTCCTTTCTTGTTTCCAGTCTAGTTCAAGAGTCTCTAGTTTTCTTGTCTTTTGGCATTAGCCATTCCAGTTTCTTTTAATATATATACTTCTTTATATTTATTTCTTTGAGAGAGGTCTCACTTGTTTATTTGACTTCATCAAGTTATTGTCCTTGACAGATTGACAAGAGTACACATACAATATCAGAGCTTTGTCTTTTCTTGATTAAGAGTGGATTACCCCTTTCTCTTGATAAGACATAAGCATATTAGAGGTTGTGGAGTACCCACTTCTAAATTGATATTGTTTTTAGAATTTTTTTTCTTTTGAGTGTGTGTTCCGTATTTCTTGAAGTAAGAGTAGACATCTTCCTTTCTATTATATTATCATGGCAGAGCTTGCGGAAATGAAGACTGCAATGGTACAAATGCAAGAGCAAATGAGAGAACTAATGCTTGCAATGCATCAACTCAGTTTACCACTACAAGGAGCATCAAGATTAGTAGGAAGTGAAGATGTAGAGATGGTTGGAGCTACGTCAATATCTACACCAAACCATGCTACCTCACCGATGATCGAACACCGTTCAAACGTTAGAGAACTAAAAATCAGTTTGCCTGAGAAGTTTGATGGCACAAGATCTAAGTTTCGAGGATTCATCAATCAGGTACAACTGGTGATCGAACTTCAACCTCAGAGTTATCCTACGCAAGGATCTCAAGTTAGGTTTATTGGAACGTTACTTTTGGGTCCTGCCTTATCGTGGTTTTCATCTTTTCTTGAATGACGTGATCCAATATTGGATAATTTGGAGGCGTTTTTTGCGGAATTTTGATTGATGTATGGAGAACATGATGCAATTCGTGTTGCAACCAACAAGATTCGCATCCTACGACAAGGCAATCGATCAGTGTCATTATACGCTTCACAATTTTGACAACTAGCGACCGACATCAAGTGGGACGATGCTGCATTCATCAGCCAATTTTTCTACGGATTATAATATGAGGTAAAAAAATTAATGCTCAATTTACCCGATCCTCAAATATTGAGTCAAGCAATTGATTTTGCTGTGAAGTGTGACAATCGACTTTTTGAGTTTCGATCTGAGAGTCGTACAAGGGAGCCTCAACGTTATTATTTAATGGCAACATCAACATCCTCACAAAACATACATTCGGAAGTAGAAGACATGCAAATTGATGCGGTACATTTTAAACCTCTTACTGAACAAGAAAAGATTTGTTGTCGTCAAGGAGGATTATGTTTATATTGTGGAGAACCTAAACACACTGCTCAACATTGTTTAAAGAAACGTCACAACTACAAAATGAGGAGTACGGCTGTCAAAGAAAACAACATATCGGAAAAAGAATTTGTCTAGCTATAATAGGGACCATTGTCATATTGCATTTACGTGCAGTGTATAAAAATATTAAAAATCTTGTTTCTATTGTTAATATATGTGTGAGTGCTAGAGGTTATTTTAGAAGATATTATAAGTAGAGGATTTGTTATAGCCACTTAGTTAGTAAATTAAGATGGCTATTTGTTTTGTTCCAACCTTATTTATATCCTAGAATAGACTCTTTTGTAATTAGAAGAAAAGTAAAGGTTGTTTTACCTTTCTTGTTGACTTTTGAGGTAGAATGGACCTTATGAAGGATAAGAAAGAAGAGCATGGGGTGAATAAGGCCCATCCAATAGGATTTGGCTGCCCATGTGGGCGTCTCATAGTCTAATATAGAAAGAAAGGGAGATATACTCCTCTTGTTAGACCGAGAGTGGGAGGCAGTTTTGAGTGGTGAAATTTGGAGAGAGATAGCTCCGAGGAGATAGAAGTGTTTGTAGTGAAAATTGGTGGGTGTGTTCTTCGAGTTGTGAGGATTCTAGAATCTACTCACTTGCTTGTATTGGAGTTGTGAACAAAAAGTTATGCTTGTTTTAGTAGAGTGAGGTTTGCTGCCACCTGACGAAGAGGGGTAGAAACTTCGAGCTGCCACTGCAAGTTTGATTTCAACTCTTTCTTAGTAAAATTTATAGAAAGTGTGGAAAATTGTGCTAGCTTTCTATCAAGACATCTCTTGTAGCATTTGGAGTTGGAGAGCAAAAGTTGTGAGCTTGAGAGTGGGAAAGGGTTTGCTGCCACCCGACGAAGAGGGGCAGAAATTTTGTTCAATCACCCAAGTTGGACAGTCTCTTCAATCTTTTTGATAATTTAGGTGCTTATAGAAGCTTGTGTAAGCTTTCTACAAAAACAAAAATCAATACATTTGGAGCTTTGATGAAAGTTTAATGAGCCATGAAGTGACAAAGAGGGAAAATTGTTGCTAGGATTTGAAGAGTAGAATCGATTAGCTACAAAATCTGGAGTTTGAGAGGCATGCATGCAAAATTTTAGGACAAGCTATATGATGGAGTGAGCTTTCTAAAAAGCTATTGCATGTCCAATTTGGAGGAGGGAAGTGATCACAACAAAGGCTGAAGTGAAGAGGAGCTTTGCTGCCTTTGCATTTGCTTGGAAATTTTAGCGACTACTTCTTTTAGCCATAACTTTTAAATGGTAAGTCATCTATTTGTAAAATTTTGATATGTTTTACAATGGATTATTGGCTTTCTATAGGCTATAAGCACGCTTGATTCGACCTTTGGATGAATTTTTAGTGATTTATTTAGTTTCAGTTTGTTGTATAACTTGTATTCCTCATATGCGGTTGTATTTTGAGGTATACTTGAATACATACATACTTTGCTTATACCTTTTATACAAGTATATATACTTGTATTTATATAAGTATTCTACAAGTATTCTACAAGTATTATATATAATATTTGTACAAGTATTTGTACAAGTATTATACCAAGGATTTATACAAGTATTTATACAAGTATTTATACAAGTATTTGTATAAGTATTATTCAAGTATTTATACTTTATATTTGTACAAGACTTGTACAAGTATAACTTGAAAGCTTGAAGAAATATTGTGCAAGTATAGAACATACTTGCACGGCTTCCTCTCATGTTCCCTGCTAGTTCTAGTAGCAGCTAGGAACCCGGCGTTTTCCCAAGGCGAATTCTCTCTACCCGACACCGTGCAGCTGGAACCCTGTACAATTCCTAGTAAAGGTCCTATTCTCTCCTCAGAACCCTCTCCTTGTTTTATGATAGATGTATATTTAGCACCAAAAAATTACAGAGCCTCTGCCTTATTAGATTCAAGAGCCTGAACATGTTTTCTAGATGAACAATTTGTTAAGAATCGTAAAATACCTTTGGTACAGAAACCTAAACCCGTACATGTAGAAGTCATAGATGGTCGCCCATTGTCCTCAGGAGATGTCACTCATGAAACCCGTCCTATAAAAGTAACAATAGATGATCATAATAGCTATGTAACCTTTAACATAATTAAATCTCTGTCTAATCTAGTTATTCTAGGTTTGTCATGGCTAGAAAAATATAATCCTCAAATAGATTGGAATTCTCGTAGACTTGACTTTTCCCAGGATATTATTAAACATCCTACCGATCCAATAAAAAGCTACAAGCCTGGTACAGTAAAACCTATACTTATAGGTGCAAAAGCTTTTATACACGCAACAAAAGAAGGATCAACTTTTGCTATTTATGCAACACCCATTTTTGATAGTGGAAAGGCTTCAAGTGGCATTTCAAGCCAATATCGAGACTATCAAGATATTTTTGAGAAGAAGAATGCTGATATTCTTCCGGAGCATCGCCCATATGATTGTTCGATTGATCTCAAAGAGGGATCTCAACCTCCTTTTGGAACGATATACAATTTATCACAAAATGAGTTGGCTGTATTCAAGGAGTATATTGAAGAGAATCTGGCCAAGAACTTCATATTCCATTCCAAATCTCCTACAAGAGCTCCAATTCTATTTGTGAAGAAAAAAGATGGATCATTACAAATTTGTGTGGATTATCGAGGACTTAACAAGATCACTATCAAGAACAGGTATCCACTACCTTTAATCTCTGGACTTCTTGATCAACTAAATCAAGCTAAGATCTATACAAAAATAGATCTACGAGGATCATACAACTTGATTCGCATTAAAGAAGGAGATGAATGGAAAACTGTATTTCAAACAAGGTATGGATATTTTGAATATAATGTTATGCCTTTTGGACTCACAAATGCACCAGCTGCTTTCCAACATCTCATGAACGATGTTTTTCATGAATTCTTAGATGATTTTGTTATCTGCTACCTAGACGACATTTTAATCTACTCTAAGAACGTAGAAGAGCACGAAACACATGTTCGTCATGTCTTACAAAAACTCAGAGAAATAGGATTGTATGCCAAGATAAAAAAGTGTGTATTTCACACTACTCAAGTTGACTTCTTAGGATATATCATCTCAAATGATGGCCTCATGATGGATCCTAAGAAAGTCCAAACAATCATGGATTGGAAGATTCCAAAAACAGTAAGGGATGTACAATATTTTTTAGGATTTGCCAATTACTATCGAATCTTCATCAAGAACTTCTCTCAAGTTGCATCCCCACTTATACGTTTGACTTGTAAAGACATGCTCGAGTGGAGTAAAGAAGTAGAAGTATCATTTGAAGCTTTGAAGATAGCTTTTACCTCTGCACAAATCTTGTATCGCGTTGATTTTTCCAAGGCATTTTTTATAGAAACAGACGCATCTGACTTTGCTTGGGTGCAGTATTGTCACAAATGGGAAAAGATGACAAACTCCATCCAGAAGCTTTCTATTGTAGGAAATTTTTAGCAGCGGAGATCAACTACGAAATCCACGATAAAGAACTTCTCGCAATTGTGGATTCTTTTCAAGAATGGCTTCATTATCTAAAAGGCACTTTTAATCCAGTCACCGTGTATACGGATCACAAGAACCTCGAGTATTTCATGTCAACACGCGTGTTAAATTGTTGTTAGGCTTGTTGGAGCATGTCTCTATCAAGATTCGAGTTCATTATTACATATCGGCCAAAAAAACAACAAGGTTTGTCCGATGCACTTTCTAAACAATCTTATCTTGCATAAAAGTAGATCACGGTACGGTCAGCGAAACAGCTCTCTTGGCCGGAGCAATTTCATCTTCGGGCAACAAAATCAACATTAACTATTGATTCAACTTTTCTCAAGCAAGTCCAGTTAAGTATGTCCTCAGATCCCCTTATTTATGAAATTAAGAATAATTCTTCTAAGTCTCATGATATTTTGAAGTTTGAGTTCAAGAAAAATCTACTCTATTTCGAAGGGCGCTTATATGTTCCAGAAGGTGAAGCACGATTATGTGTTCTTCAAGCTCGTCATGACTTCCCGGCAGCAGGACATTTTGGGTACAATAAGACTCTAGAGTTGATATCTAGAGATTTTTGGTGGCCTCAAATGTGGAAGGGAGTCAAAGATTTTGTAAAAACATGTGATGTTTGTTCAAGATCAAAAACTCCTCGCCACCGACCCTACAGACTTCTTCAGCCATTATCCATTCCAGAACAACCATGGTCTTCTGTGTCTATGGATTTTATCACTGTGTCGGGGTAGAGAGAATCTGCCTCAAGAAAGCGCTGGGCTTCTGGCTGCCACTAATTACTCAAGCAAGATTCAAGTATAATAAAAACCCCTAATTTTATATAAAAGAGATCTCCATAGGGCTATTACACCCAATACACAAGCCTAATTTCCTCAAACCACTCAAAACATAAAAAAATACTTTAAACCCTCATTCTCCAGTAGGAAGGGAATTTTTTCCGAACTTCAATAACCCATAACTTTTAATCCAACCATCCAAAACTACTCCAAATTCACAGGAAGTACTGATATATTCTTCACAACTACTACCACAAATGTCAACCGTTGATTCATTATCGATCTTTAGATATCGCCAAAACCCTAGCAGTAGCTTTAAACCCTTATTTACAAACACCCGTGTACTAAATTCTTCATATCTCACAATCTAAAAGTCCAAATGCTATGAAACTTTGATGTATAGCTTTTTAGCACAATAATACACCTTCTTAGAAATTTTGAGACAAAAATTCGTCCAAAAACTTAAGATATGGCAAATCCCATCACCATCAACAAAACGGTCTACTTACTGCCTTGGAATTGGATGTGCTGTCTTCAACTCTTCATATCTCCTTCGTCTAAACTCAAAACTTAAGAATTCCTTCGTAATAGACGTAGATCTTGAAATCACCTTTCCAACCGCACCGTCCGATCTCCAAAAGCCTCCGTATAACTCCGCGAAATCTCAAAAGAGTGACAGTATGTATGAAATCCACTCTTTAACTTTGAATAAGTATAACTTCTTCACCGTAACTCCAAATCGCCTAAAATTTCCTCTCAAACTATACCCAAAACCCTAAACTTTACAACCCTACCTCTGGAATTGCAAATCCTCTTTTTGAAGTTGCCGAAAACCCTTGTTAAGGTCGCAGGCAGCCTCCTCAAAGCCCATTGGGCATGGTATTCGACCAATAGGGATGAAGTTTCCTATTCCTTGCCTTCATCCAACCATGGCTTGATTTCATCCCTCCCAATTAGCCTCTTACTAGCTCAAATTTTCATCCTTAAGTCCCCACCTTCTCTCAAGGCTTCATATTAAACATTTAGATCTTATAATTTTTAAATACCATAATCAAAACAAGTAAAATAAAATAAAGTTTCTTCTATCAATCTCTTTAATTTATTTTACTAAGCATTCTAACACATATCTTAATTTATAAACATATAATATATTTTAACTAATTTTTACATATTGTAAGTAATTACAGTACGACAACGGATCTTCCAAACTTAGGTTCTTATGACTCTATATTCGTGATAGTAGGTCGTTTTACTAAGATGGCACATTTATACCATGTAAAAAATCTATCACATGCAAAGAAACAGCTAAGCTTTTCCTTGACAATATCTATCGCTATCATGGATTACCTAAGGATATTATATCGGATAGGGGAACTCAGTTTGTATCAAGATTTTGGAGAACGCTTTTCAAGATTCTAAAGGTGGATATAAAGCTATCTTCAGCTTTCTATCCTCAAACTGATGGACAAACAGAGTGCGTAAATCAAGTCTTGGAACAGTATTTGAGATGTACCATCAACTACCAACAAGATGATTGGACAACTCTGTTACCATTGGCAGAGTTTGCTAATAATAATATGATACATTCTTCTACACAACAAACACCTTTCTTTGCCAATTATGGTTACCATCCACGACTTGATACTTTTGACTATTCAAAAATTGACAATCCTATGGCGGAAGACTTGGTAAATCATTTGTCAGAACTACATACAACAATGAAGGCACAATTAAAGGAAGCTCAAGAATGACAAAAGATAAACGCTACTGCGTATCGAAACAAACAACAACAATTCAACGTAAGCGACAAGGTATGGCTACTTCATTGCAATATCAAGACTACGCGACCTTGTGACAAATTGGACTATCGTAAGCTTGGACCTTTTCGTATTTCTGAACAAATTAATCC